>VKOC01005465.1:0-31472 GCA_009364415.1 Spea multiplicata | reverse complement strand
TCAGTGTGGCAGAGCCTGTCCTGGTGTGTGTGTCTGGGTCTTGGTGTGGCAGAGCCTGTCCTGGTGTGTGTATGTGTGCGTGTTTGGGCATCAGTATGGCAGAGCCTGTCCTGGTATGTGTGTCTGGGTGTCAGTGTGGCAAAGCCTGTCCTGGTCCTGCTTCCAATCTGGGTGCCATGGCTGACGTGATACTAAAGTGGGCAAATGCAAGGGTATGGGGCATTAATTCACAAGGGGGTTCTGGGTGGGGGCATCACAAATCAATCCTAAAGGGGGGCTGAGTGTGGGATAAATATACAATGAGGCACTTTAAAAAGCAGACAATAGCATGGGCAAGAGATTGTGAACATTTTCTTTGGTAATGTTTTCTGGTAATGTGCCTTAACATAGGTTAACATGGAGTCATGAACCTATAATAGATGGTGGGACATTGATATTCTCAAACAGTATTTTTTTTTTATTTTGCTACTCAAAGTTGTTTAAAGCAGAACTGTCTCTTTTACTATCCCTACATTATTTCCATACAATAAATAAAGCTATAGTGTTTAAGATTAAAATAAGCTATGCGTTTATATAAGAATACAACATTATGCAAATTCAATATGACCAACTATCTAACCTTATTTTTTTTATGGACTTACCTAACTGTTAAGTTGCTGATTTTGTTAATTGATTCAAGGAGCCTTTGTAAAAGTGAGCGAGGAGAAGGGAGAAGTTGACTTAAATTAAAAAGTAGTTATGTGAATCAAAAGGTGCTTAAATCATTACATATACAATTGCATATCTGTATAAATATTTGTCATTTGGTTGTGCCAAGATAATTACACTGATTGACAAGCAAAAAACAAGCTCTTATAGGTTTTAATTAAATATATTTTGTTTAATGCAAAAGGTTGTGATGGAGACAGTTACCCTTGGTTACTTAATTCACATGGATTTTTGTTGTTGTTTTCTTCTTCTGCTTCACACCTCTTAATTTATTTTTAGTTTAGAACTTGTAATACATACATTTAACCTAGCTCACACGCAAGGCTCAGCACCAGGCATGAGATTTTGTCACGTGATGACAGAATCAACATTATTATTGAGGGGATCTCAAGTTATCTTATACACCCATCCTTCTCAATATTATGTCACTGTATCTAATTTATTTTTTTAACCCCTTAAGGACAATGGGCGGTCCCTAAAGCCATTGAAAACAATGTATTTTGAGCCCGTACATGTACGGGCTTTGTCATCAAGGAGTTAAAAATGAACATTTTGCTGAGATTGAATTATAAATAACACATGAACATTTTGCCAGGATTGAATTAAACCAATCATCAATGAAAAATTATCTTTCTATCATTCAGATATTGCAGAGGCCTGTGTGCCAGTGGCTATTACCGATTTGAGAAAAGTAGATTAAATGGGAGATTTGTATCGCATTACATAAAATTACATGACCATATCTATATTTCACGATCGTCACCAGAAAACAAAACTGAAGTCATTGTAAGAGTGATATGCGATCGGAAATTGATAAAGCATTGATAGTGTAATATGAATATTTCAGGAGAGGTCACATGCATTTTTTGACCTTTGTATTATCTGTGAGCAGCTTTGAATAACCTTTTGAAAGGAATGACAACTTAAGAAATATTAACCAAGTGTCATCATGTTAAAGTGGTGACCTTTCAATCATCATTCTAAGATTAAGTTCTCAAGGTTGTTTATTATAAATAATTTTATTTATGTGTTTGCATATGACAATCTCCCGGTGGTAAGCAGACTCCTCCATATGCAAGGTTTGCTTTTTGTTTAGTCAGGATTTAGTCTATAGTTGTATAGTATGATTTTATTTGTAACTGCCCTGCCAAAGTTTTCAATCAATAACCATCATCTAAACCCTTTCATCTCTCTCTTGTTCCATCTTTTTGTTCAGTTTCCCACTCCCTCATTCTCCGTGCGTCACAATTCAATTTATCTCCCCCCCCCCACATTTCAAAGACCATCTCCTTCTACTTCTCATACCCTTGTGGGATTTAAAGGGGAACTTTTACTTTTAAAGTTTTTTTTGTTTTTTTTTTAGCTTGCACCCTAGAGACTTACTGTCGTGTCCTTGAAAAAGGCGCCTGGACTTTTCCCTGTCAGCAGAAGCCATTGCTGGCTTCCTACTGACAGATCTGTTTTAACAACACTCACTCATAGTACACATTCTATGTGAATGGCCAATCTCAAGATCAAGATTTTCTCCTGGTTAGTGTCAATGCTCCACTTACTCCTGACTGGTATATGCTTTCCCTACTGGCTAATCACACACATTGGAGTCCTGTTTGCTGATCACACTGTGATCAGTACAGGGGGGATGAATGGGAAAAGAGGGAGAAACAAGATTTCTGCCTTCTACATTTTTTTAAATGTAAATTTGGTGTTAGAACGAGGTGGGGTATAAGTGAGTTTGCATTTTACTATGTGCCTATGTTTTAGTTAGGGAGATAGGAAAACAGCAGACAGTCTCTGCAGTGCCTTTCGAGATACATACTTGGGTGCAGGAATGTTGGTAAATATATATATATATATATTATATATACACACACACACACACACACATTTAAAACATAGTATATGTGTGGAATGATTGCTTAACCCAGTAACTACTAGTGGAACCTGTGTACACACACAACATAAGGAATTGTGCACTTACATATATGATTCAGACAAATTTTTCAGACATCAAATTTCGTTCCATGCCCATTCATTTCAGATAAAAAAAAAGGGGAGGGGCGCTTTAAAATATGAAAAGTAGGGATGGACGATTCCCCCCATTAAGCCCACATGACTAGCCATGCCTCCATAATTGAATAGTCCCGCCTATTTATGAAGCACTCTGCGCAGCCTACCATATGAAATTGCTAGGCATGCAAATAAGATTATATTAAAAAAAATTGCTTTATCTAGAATTTACAAAGCTACCTTTGAGGTAGGTTGGTAACAGAATTTTAAGAAAAATTATCGAAAGCGTATTATATTCAGTTCATGACACAAATCAGAGTGATTTCTAAAACATAAGGTACCAAGACACGCAATGTTGGGTGACTTTTCAGTGTTGCGTTGTCTTAGGCTCCTCCTCGATTATCCATGCACACATCAATCTTAAAGTGGGTTGTAGTGAATGACATTGATATCCTGCATCTGCAGCCTTTGCCACGTTCCCAGTCTGGCTCTGTAAATATTCACTCTAAATAAAAATCACCAAGATTTGTGGCACCAGCTGTGGACAACAGCATTTGTATCAGGATCATACAGATGCTGGACAAGCAATGAGATCTAGTTCTATAAATGTATCATAGAACAGTTATCATCCATTTCAGGATTGTCAAAGAATTGCCATTAATTCTTGCTCCAGCTGACACAGGATACATTCTATTTTCAAGACAAAAAAGAAACAGTTTCAAAGCATCTGTAAAATAGCTGCTTGTGCTAATTGTGCTTCAGCCCAAAGTGTCAGAAGTGCAAATGTTGAACGGTAGTAGGATGATCTATGAAAGCAGCCTTGGCTTAATAATGAATTGCATAAATAATAAACTGCTTTATACTACTATATGTTATTATATATGCACATCAATTAAAACATCAGTGCTGAATTGGCATCAGTTACCCAAGGGCAATATTCCCCAAAGTCCTTCTAATTCCTTATTTGCTGATTAATAACGCCATCAGATATTCATATAATTCCAATAGGAATTTACATCCTTTATCATCAGTTTACTATATCATAAGAAACTTGCTATTATTTTAGCAAAATAACCTTCACAGGATCCAACTACACGTAATGTTTTTGCAGGCAACGGAAAGATATTAATTGCAAACATAGAAGTACAAGGTGTAGCTCAGAGTAGATTTCAAATGTAAAACTCAAATTTTTACTGTTTTTTCTTGATTTAAAGGTGTATTCCCATCAGGGATGTGTGGCGAGGGTGGCAGCTAGTCAGGGAGCCACAAAGTGAGGGGGTGCTTGAGCCATCCAGTCATTTTCTCGTGCCACTTTGTGTTTCCCCTGCTTCCATCAATTGACCATGGTTTCTCTCCTGGCCTACAGCCAAAAGTGAAATCAGTCTAGGGTGGTCATGACACGACCCACTCTGATGTCAGAGATGCTTTTCATGTTGCTGGTGACAAGTGATCCTTAGTTATGGCTCTGACTCAGATGGCTCTTTTCTCATTATGCACATTAAAAATATTGTATGAAAATTAATAAAATAAACTATAATACATGGGCTTAGTTTTTGCAGTTTAGTGGCTCTCTTCATCATTGTTTCCATCACTTGTCTCCTGGGAATGGCCATAAATAAAATATGTGAAAACAGCCAGAGTGACCTGATTGAAAACCCTTTAATGGATAAGGTTTAGTTTATCAATCACGGTATTCAAATGATCATTATTTATCTTAATTGTATTCTTATGGTCAAACATCATAATTCTCACTCAGTACCTGGCTCCTGTTATCACTAATAAAACAATTTGATTTCAGTTTTGCTCATTTTGTTGCCCCAAAGAAGTGCATATCAGTCATGTAACCCAGAATTATGGGACTTCAATTCCAAATTAAAACAAACCTGGTCATCAATGATATTCACATACATTCTGGATTATGGTGTATACATTTTGTTTTTACTTTCATGAAAGTGGATCTATGCTGTAGATGTGGATCTTTTGCTATCTGGATCATTATCTTTCAGAATCTGCTGATGCAATATAAATAAAAGTAATAAATGTCATGTTACCTGTGTATGTGCCACTACAGTACTGTACACTGATCAGACGTAATATTATGACCACCTACCAAATATTGTGTAGGTCCCCCGTTTGCCACCAAAACATCCCTGACCTGTCAAGGCATGGGCTCCACTAGACCTCTGAAGGTGTACTGTGATATCTGGCACCAAGACGCTAGCAGCAGGTCCTTTATTTAGGAGCTGTTAGACCCTGAACAGAATAGTACAGTATGCAGTCCAGTTCATTGAGTCATTATCTACAAGTCAAACAGTATAAGTAGACAGTAATAATCATCCCAGCAGCCATATGTTTATCTACTGCACAAGCAGAAAAGGCCCTTGTTAACTTCACAAATGTACTATATATCCACCAAGCTCCATTTCATCAGTCTTGACAGGCACTGCCAAAGTAAATTAAGTGAAATGAAGTCTAATACATCCCCTGGTGAAGAGTTTCCATCAAATGGGCCTAATACGGTAGGTTTGTGGAAAGCTGGATATCCATCTCGACGCCTTATAAATCAGCCGAGAATTATACATTTATTACAGCCTTGATGATTCTCCCTAAAACAGTTTTGTACTGAACCATCAATGTGGAAAGGCCAGGAGGCATCTTATCCCATCAATGCCACAAGTAAGTAGGTTACAAATCCATATAGAATATGTTTCATTAAATTACTTGAGCCTTAACCGGAAGATAAACTATCACACCTTTAAAATGCATTTATTAAAACTACCTGTAGTATGCGATTCTAGTTTTGCAATGAGTGTAATTGTTTTGGAGATAGTTGATTAAAGTCAATCAACTATGTTACCCTATGCAAGCTGATATGTGCGGCTAGAGGTGGCAAACCTAGCATATAAACCAGTTTCCTGTCCAGGTGTTATCTCCCTATCTCCTCCTATACCTCCTTAAATGCAGCCAAAGCCAAACGGCCCAACAAAAAGGGACATTGATGTATCAAAATAACAATAATTGTTCTTGAATAATAAATAAGTAATATTTATCAAAAATCACATTAACAGGAAGTTTAGATGGCAACTTCCAAGCTCTACACACAAGGGAAGGCAATTGTCCCCTGGGCTGCTCTGGTATAAACAATAGCCTTCATGTATCCACACTGGGATGCCTAGCATTATATGGATTTAAGGCAGCATTTACATCCCAACTTCCTCCTTTTTATGCTGCATTGGTTTTCTATGCATTCCTTTTCTAGCAAAATGTTGTAGACAGAACTGAATAGCAAACATGTTGTGTGATCGAAGTTGTAGGTTATTGCCAAGTCGATTGGCTGAACTTGCACCCAGTCTTAATGCGGTCATCCTTCTTCTGTGCACACAACATGGGAGTGGATTTGCCACACTCAAATTGTTTGCAAACTATTAAATGTTTTACTAGTACCAAGCCAGTTTGGGAGTGGGAGAAGAATTGGACAGGAAGTGGGGATGACTAAACACCACTCCCCAACCCCAGAAAAAGAAGATAGTGACTCAAAGTCCTGGGGAAGTAGTGCTTCATCTGATGAGTCCCCAGGTATCGCCATACTGTTTGGTGGTTATTGCTATACCGGTGTTCTACTGCCCAGAAAATAATGATAATGTGCACAAGAGAATGTTCATATGTTAATTTCTGTAAGTAAAATGAATTTTTCTTTGCCATAGAATTGTACCCATAAGCTACAGTCACACAAAAGTCGTGTTAAGGCCCTAGCCATGCCTCTAACCAGTGGACCGGTTCCCTATCCCCATCTACATTAACGGAGGCAGCCACAATGATTTGGTGTCTAGGATTCTTCTTACTCAGGAGTGCATTCCACCCATGGTTTACGTTTGTATGCAGGGAGGAGAATAGGTGATTTTAGGACATGTGAACAAAAGGCACATGATGGGGCTCTCCAGATGCATCATATGTTTCACATAATACTAAATTATCTCAATAACCTGTATGCTACTTGAGAAATGTACTGTAAACATAAGGTACAAGCAATATTTACTGAGGTGACAAATCCACTTTAACAGAGAGCACAAATTATTAATTGTCACAGGGATTTATTTTCCATTATATTGTGTAGTTAAAAAAACAAGTATAGATTAGCACTGGGAAGGTTTCTTTCTGCTGACCCTTATGTAACAAAAGCAGCTCTTAGACTCAAAAAGGAGTGCACCTTATTTGAACTATGCTCACTGATATATACAGTTAATACTTTTATTGTGCTATGAAAATATTTGTTTTTCCTATATGTATATTACACAGAATCATATTGGAGAGTTCTCAAAGATACATATACGTTAAGTATCACTATCTGTGTGGGGTATCTGGTTTGTTGGAGACACTAGAGGTGTATGGTGCAGTTCTAATAACACTGGGCGCTGTGGGACTTACCAGGAATTGGAGCCCAGCTGCAGGAGATGGTGCACACCCTTGCAAAATAACACTGCTCAGAGCGACCGGATGCAGAGAGAATGTGCAAATCAGGGCAAAACAGGTACACGGTACAGACAGAGGAAGTGAGGACTGCAACCCCTGTTGTATCTTTAGCCTGCTGGGATTTTGCTGTGGCTGTTGGGCAAGCATTTCTGGCCCTCGGTGCTAGTTCAAATGCCTTCCCTGTGCACTATGGTTCCATCAGATGAAGTGTATGAAGTCAGGAGACAGGATCTCTGTGCCAGAGCAGGAAACAGAGAAATCAGCGATCAGCAGGCCAGCTGACAATTATTGATCATGGCATGTCACATTTGGTGCAAAAACCAGGTGGCAGGATGGGTGCAGAGACCTTTCGGTTGTAGTATACGTAGCAAGGTCAGGGTGAGCCAGGTCAATAATGCCAACAGACTGAGTAATGGGTCTCTTAGTTACAGCTGGATGCCACAGCAACAGTAGTGCTTAGTAGATTGACAGGTGGAACCAGCTGAGTGGCTATGTATAGTCCCCATGAAACCAACGTTAGGCCAAGGAGGGCATATTGGACATTGCATAAAATAATGCCCTCCTTTGCCGCTTCTCTTAGTTTGTTCCTCCATGAAACGGGCCTACCCACTCTAGCGAGCGCATCTTTAAGCCGATTGGAGAGTTCTTGACGTTATTGGTCTTTCAGAGCTGGGTCATTCCAACCAGTCTGTCCTTCCCAGCGACGGAACTCTGCAGTATATTCCTCTGCATTACATTTGCCCTGCTTTAGTGCCCGGAGTGATCATACAGCTGTGGAAGTTCATTGGGATCCTCATAAAGCATCACCAAGACAGCCAGACAGGTCAGTAAGTCTAGGATTGTTGGTCTCTAACAGATTGTGGGCCTAAGACATACGTTCCCCTCTTAGCAGAGCAATCACACTGCGGGCCTTTACATAATCTGTAGCGTAGGTCCTGGGCTTCAGCGAAAAAAAGGCAGATAGCATGAGTGAACGAAAGGCGATCTCCCGAGAAAAAGTCAGGTTCCAGGGCTTGATGTCATTTCTCCTTTAATTCAGCATAGCCATGCTGGAGGGTTACTTGTTGTGTGACGGTGGACTAAACTCTTACCATCTCAGCAGGCTCCATGGTATAATCTGGTTGTTATGTAAGGATTTACCACGAGTTGGAACCCAGTTGCAGGGGATATCCAGATGCAGAGTCAAATGTAATGCTGGGTGAGTTAATAAACAGTGTAGCAAAGCCCAGATCCTGGGCTAGAGAAGAGGCTGACCTTTAAAGGCTTTTGACGAGGCCAGGTGTGCTGATAACCCTGGCTTAAGGTGAAGGAGGTGGGGTTCAGACCATAGCAGAACTAGGAGACCACACAGCAAGAATCAGAGATATATAGAGTTCTGGTGGACCGCAGGTTAGAATTCCTGACTGGAATGCTGGAGTTGTGAGCTCAAGTCCACCTAGGTATCTCAAAGGAATAGCCATACCTTGCTGGGTGATGCCTAACAGTGGGTAAATCTTTTTTATCCTCCAGTTTTCTTGTCTGTACTTTGGAGATACACTATGTGTCCTTCCATGTGCTGTTTTCACATAGAATATATCGTTCTCACTGTTCAAGCAGAATGTTTTTGCTAGAATCCCAGAGGTTATAACACTATCTAATGAATTTGGAGCGAATGTCATAGTGTATCATAAGACCTTTTCATGTGCCAGCGTACTCTCTAATATATTATATAATAGTATAGTATATATATATATATATATATTATATATATTTAACTGGAGGGATATCAATAAAACCGTTAAACATATTTGCTTACCCTTAACAAAGTTCTTGAACTGACTCTGCAGCCCACTCAGAGAATATAAAATGTTATTGCCACTGCGATGCATTAAACATATATGGTAATTATGAAAATAACAAGCTGGTGTATTATAAAGGGAACTGAGGTTCTCCTTTAGCTTACCAGCAGTGATTGACTAGCAGTCTCATCATCTTTTGAACTTTGTAAGGACTATGTGTAATGGATACCTGCAAGTCCAACAATATCTGGAAATTCCATGGTGTTTCCTAATGTGAATTGTAGAATTGGAAAAAAAATAACAGAAAAGGAAAGCAATGTTAAGTCAGCATCTAATATTGAAATTTCAGGGTGATGCTGAAGTGACCGTTATCTCTCCCTCATTTATTGCTTCGGATAGATCTGTTTTATAATAATTTTTTTAAAAAAAATGATATTTAAACTGAGTGTGTGTGCCTGCTTTTCTTGTTTTCTGCGTAAATTGTGCTTGTTAATGAACGAATATGAATCCACTCGAAGCCAGCTTTGGGTCTGGGAGCTGTAAATCTTTAGCAATATTCAGTTCAAACATTAAGTGGCAAATTTGGAACATAACCTTCATTCGCTAATTCATTTCCTGATAAACTCACCTGCCTTCTCCGTCAATGGCCTGAAAGGCTCCTGAATGCATTTTTTAGCTAAAGATAGCAATCTTAAGAGTAATAGCTTCATGCAAGGTGGCTGTTCTTATTGTTTTGAAAAACATATGTAGGTTATTTTTTGATAGGTAACACGAATTCAGAAGTAAACTAAGTTAAACAGTTCAAGTAACATTATGGGTAATAATGTCGAGCCTACAGAGACTGTTACTCTGCACCTTGTTGCATTATAAAACCTTTTAGACCACAACATATCCCTGTTACTACTTTAAATGACATATAAATAGAATCCATTAATATAATCCATTATCAATATGAAACACAGAACATTCCCATTGTTATCTCCCAGGTCTCATTTAATTCTGCAAGCTGCAATGATTGGTTAAAATAATTAATTTTTTTTATTAGTGGCAACATAAAAATCATAAAACTTCATCTTGAAGAAAATAAGTAACCACTGATAATATTAAGAATAGCATTGCTCGCTCTGATGAGTAATACAAAGTAGGTTCAATCTTGAAACTGAAGTATATTATATGAATGGCCCATAGTGAGATGGTATCCACCTTCACGCTGTGAGACTCTCTCAAATTTGTCTTTTTTTCCCCCTCCTCAACGGTCACAAATACAACAATACATAATATAAAAGCATTGCTTATTAACTGGCCTTCCTACCCCCCCCCCAATGCACTCTAAAGGCTACTGTCAGACTAATACCACCACTATTTGCACCCACTATGCCAGTCCCCAGCAACCCTTGCCTTTCTAAACTTAATTTGAGCACCACAACATTACCTACATAGCCATCAACAACACTGATCCCTCTAATTAATATGTTAATTGCGACTCTTTCATATTGTAACAACACTGTAGAATGTTAGTGTTCTAGAAATAAAACCTCATGTAATGACACATTTGATATGCAGCACTGAGATATTTTGCTTCTTCACTAAAACATTAATTTATTCCTTCCAACTTTAGCTACCTATAGCAGCAAACAAAAAAGGAAGATCTGGGCTAAAGTTATTGAGAGACTGCTAAATTTCCCAGTAGGCTATCTAGGTCTGGTCTGAAGGCTTCCACTACATGGTTGGCTGCCACGTAGATCTATGCTTCCTGAAAGAGACCGCGCAGCTGGTGTTTTAGAAAGAGGAGTGCAAGCGCATATGGCCTGTATCTACTTTTTATGTGTCTAGTCAGGAAAGGGTAAAATGTCTTAAAACTTCTAGAGTAATAAACATATCAAATAGAAATGCAGAAACATTGATTCTGGTACAATAGTGGTGGGGTTTTGATTAAAAGGAGGGCTGAACACGAAAACATTTATGGGTCTTAGGCCCTACAAACAGGTACCACACAATGATGGATATTTTGGTGTTGATGTGTTTTCCAGGGCTAGTTTTATTTCCAGTCCGGCTTTGATATAGGTGCCAAGGGACCCTGTCAAGTTGTTGAGTCCCAATGAGCTACACCCAGGTGCATTGTTTTTATGTCAATAGCCAAAGTGATCATTCTCGAATGTATCAGTTGCTGGGTGCACTGGACCAGCTCAATAGTCTTCACCAATTCATAGCCATAAGAGTCATGAGGGTTATGTGTAAAAAGTAATACTGCTTTATTGTCTAATAAAATGGTCCATTGGTTACTACTGTGATTAAACCAAATCTCAAACTATACAATAGAATCAGTTTCGTATACCTAATCCCCCCAAACATGTTAATTTTCTTATAGGGGAGCATAATGACATAATGCAAAAAGGTAGATTAAGATTGATGATCAACTTTTTTTGGATCACGAATCCTGCTTAAAACTGAACAAGATGAGTGCAGTGTATAAGAAGAATGGACTTGAGGTGTAATGAAGCCCGAGGGCTACAATACACACGATAACGTCTCCTGTTGAAGATAAATAACTATATAAGTGAAGTACATTTACATCAGGGCTCTGAATGGGTTTCTAAAACCAAGTATTAGATGCTAGAGGTTAAAGTTATGGAGCACACTCTAGTGGACACTGTATGCAATTACCTGATTGAACACCGTGAACATACTACTACCAACTACTGGCGGTCGAACAGGCTTTAAAGACATTTTGCATCGTTAATATATTACAATAGACTACAGACCGTGTCCCATAAAAAAAAAATAGTAATCAACTGGACAGATTTTGCAATAAACACATTTTATGTTATAATCCTCTTTAAGTTAAAGCACTTCAAAGGTTGTGTATTCCAAGATGTATGTATCGTTTTTTGCATATCACAGGTAGCCAGGCATTGCATTAATTGCATCATAATTATTATTATGATAAACTATTATGAGAAACTTTAGTTAACTATAGAGGTAAATATATATATGAGTTAACTATAGAGGTAAATAAATATGATACCTTTATTGGCAAACTAAACTATAATAGATTGCAAACTTTGGAGACAAACTAGATTTCTTCTTCAGGCATAGTAATTAAATAATGAAATCCTTATTAATTAAATGTTTTATAATATAACGAAACAAAAGACCTAGATTGTCTCCAAAGCTTGCAATCTATTGTACATCAGTTAACCAATAAAGGCAACATGATTAAAATGTTTGCTCTTTTTAGTTTCTGTGGCTAAAGCAGTACAAATCTACACTTTTATCATTACTATAATAGAACGTCTTACTATATAATAAGTATATTTGGAAATTATCTTTTGGCTGGAGTCCTGTGTTACTATACCGCTGTCAGCGTCTTTGTTCTGTGTTACAGTAGCAAGTTCTAGACCTTTTTTAATGCTAAAGTCCAGGTGCTATTTATGTTGGCTGTTAAATTTCAGTCTGGGTGACTGATCCTTTACCATCTTCTGTATCGTCCACCCAGGCGCCAGATCTATCATTTCCTTCTGCACAACTCTAACAAAGGAGCAGGCATCTGATCTCTGATAATACCTGACTCTGTTACACCTTATGCTCACAACTAGCAACAAGCTCCAAAAAAAAAGAGAGAAAACTCTCTGTTATCATGCCAGACTGGGGAGGACAAAGAAGACACTGTGTCTATGATTGCCCCTTTCTCCACTGCCGCCTATGATTACCTTTCATGTTCCCATCATCAGACATACAGGAGAAATGATATAACATGGATCTGTGTGTGTATGCATGTGTGTGTGTTATATATATATATATATATATATATATTAATGTGTGTGGTGTGTGGTGTATATATATATATATATATAATGTGTGTGTGTGTGTGGTATATATATATATATATATAATAAATGTATGTGGTGTATGTATGTATATATATATATATATATATATATACATTTTGTATAACTCACACAGAACATTATATATATATATATATATATATATATTGTCGTTACAGGTTTCTGCTATAATAGAACAAACTTTAATTAATTTTGGGTTTGCTTTAAGAAATTTTCATAATTATTTCAGTTTATTAATTAAACATTCTGACCAAGTAGGATTTTGATCAAGACCTTTAAACACTGAGACAACTAGAAAGCTTTTTTTGAGTGGCAAGGGCAGAACTAAACCCTTATTCACCAACAATCACATGTGGTGAGTGGAAAAGCAAAGTGTAGGCTGAGATTTGTCAGACGTTTGCTTATCAGGGCTGGGATCTGTCTGTCATTTGTTGGGCTTTAATCTGCCCCATGGAGACAGACGCACAGTAACTACCCCAGACTCAGTCCCTATCCATTTTTAACATCTAAGTATACATCTCGTCCATGTGCGCTGGTAGAACACAAAGTACTTTAGTGGCTTAAGGAAGATCTGCTCCTTTTCAAGTTAAATGCCCCCCAAACTATTGTCTGCAGAATACTGAGGATCAGCCACTTTCACGATGAGCCTTGTGTGTACCGTGGTTGTAAATGTAAACACACACAACCCCGTTAATGAACTGTTCTAGACAAACTCAGATGTGGCATAAAAGGGACTCAACAAGACATCAAGTTGATCGCAGACATAAAGCACTCATTGATCGCGGAGATAAAGGAGTGTGATTGCGGCAGTTAGTATGAGTATGAGATACGAATCGATAGCCGGCATGCATTTAGCAACGTGCCTGTTCCTTATTGATTCGTTTATTACAGCGACACCAAGGATAGTCATATGAATGACGGGCTCTGGAACATGATGCTGACTTATTATATAAATAATAATAATAATAAATATAATAATATTAGATAAATATAAATAATATTCCCCTACAGTTCCAGAGTCTCACCGAATACGTGTTGCAGATCAGACGCTCTGTAGTTACTGTGATGAGCGTTATATCTGAGTTAGTAAACCCGCAGTGGATATGCGATGTATATGTCTGTGCTGGACATTACACGGTGCCGGTTCTCGGCGAGTCCCCGAAGTGAGCTGATAGCCAGAGGTGTGCTAAGCACCGGGCTCCACGGCGTGCGCCCCAGACCTGCCCTCCCCTGCCTTGGCCCCACCTCCCGCGCGAGCTGTTTGGCTTGCGAGTCCGTACGTCGCGCTCCCCCTCGCAGGCTCCCTGTTGCCAGTGGCGCTCGCGGGACACCTTGGCAGTGTTGGCAGTAGGCAGGGCAGGGGGAAGATGCAGAGTCCCCGCTAGCCGGCTCTACAGGACAGCGAAGGGGGGCAACCGGCTGCTAGCGCAGGACCTGCAGTTCTTTTTGCCGCTTTCCCGGAGAACTGGCAGCAAACTTGGAGCTGGAGATAAGCTTTCACCCGCTGGCCGCCTATTGGACGCGCTCTGTGTATTGCACCGCGGGTGACATCTCTCCTTACTCCACAGACACTTTGTAGCCGAGCTGTGGCAGGCGATCGGAGGCTGGGCTTGGGGGGGAAAGGGGCTTTGGAGAGCTTACTTTGCGCACCAGAAGACTGAGAGCGGACAGGGGGACAATCCACGGAACGTGCCCGGGGAGACATGACTTCAGCCCGCATACCCCGCTTCGCAGCGCCCGCTGTGCTACTGGTGATCCTGGCTCTCAGCCGGAACTTTGGATCCTCTATGGCAGGTAATAATGGGCTGGATTCAGAGCAATGGCACTCGTGAGTTGGTCGTGGCAAATACTATTATTATTATTATTATTTTATTTTGCTACAATCCATACCAGATGCTTAGTATAGCAGGTTTATATTTAACACACTTCATTTCTCTGCACAGAAAGTGGTGGCTACATGGAGTGGTCTCCCAGCAAGGGACCTAGAACGAAATTCTTATGGCACTGAACATGCTTGTTAGTTGATCAAAAGACCGACACATTAAATGGGTCAAAAGATTTATATTTGGAGTATCTCTGGCTGGCTACATTTAATCTAAAAATCATTTCTTCGATTCGTTACTTTGTCTTTGATGAGTCTTGCGTTTCACTCTTTCAAGGATGCTATTAACGGAGGAAGGGACTTTCATCCCAATCCATCCATAAAACAGCACACTAAGTGAAATTCGTTTCTTGGTGCCTATTCGTTATTTACCCACATCCTCTAATCATGTTTATTAGTATTATTTATTGTTTATATGGGGCCATCATATTCCATAGCGCTTTATTTTTATTTTTATTTACCAATTTGCTAACTCTACCAGTGGGACAGCTTGGTGGCTTCTAGCCTTCATGAAGAGAATAATTTAACCCCTTAACATGCATTGGAATATGCTTTGTTTTTAGTTTGTTAATGTTTTTTTTTATGTAATGAACAATTCAAAGGTTAAGAAAACTTCTGTCTCTTATTCTCTCTGGAAAAATCCCAATTGTGTGTCTAGGTGGATAAAGTCGCTTTGTGGTGGGGGCACAGTAATTGAACTAATTATTCCATTTGCCCTTCACATTGTTGGTTCCTGCAGAGTGGTCCACAAACTAGTCAAGTGGAAAGACAGGATGATCAGGAGTCTTCTGGGTTCCAAAACACGAAGTTTAAAACTGGAGGCCCCCCCAGGACAGATATGTCCCCTCAAGGTTGAGGTCTAACCCTCCTCTCTGTGTCTTTATTCTGGTTTGGATCTACATGCTGAGTTTTGGAATATGCAGTGCCTTCATCAGTACCCAATTATATGTAGATGCCAGCTTTGCTTATAAATAAGTCAGACGCATAATAAATAATAAATAATAATAATTATTATTATATTAATAATAATAATAATAATAGGGCCTGTCTTAGTACCAGGTGCTCCAGAAAGCTGCCCCAAACCATAGCTTCTTATCTTGTCTTGACATATCCATTAGAAGGGGCTGCCATGACAAATTGTAGATCATTTTATCTACAGGTCTGTAGTTTTAGGGAGAAAGGGTTATACCAGACTGTGGTTTACAAAACATCACTCAGAAATGTAGAACTTTTTATACATTTGCCATTGGCATCTAGTAATAAATGACAGTAGTTAAACCATGTGTCTGCTTGCCATGCAAAGAGCCCATTACTCCCTATGGATTTGGTTACAACCTAAGTAAGCACAAGATTTATGGAAAAATGGTAGGTTTTTTTAATGAGTTTGCACTATTATAGCCCATGCAAGCAAAATGTGTTTTCAAAAAGATGCAAATAAAGCATAGCGACGAGATAAAGTTCCTACAAGCTGCCTGTTACTGTTTACTGAATGTCACCAGTCAGTGGCTTTCTGTCCCAGCAAATCTGTCGTATTTTCCTAAAACGATTGGGATTTCCTGAAGCGATGGCAATGCAAATATCAGCGACAGTTTGGGCGTAATCCAGAATCTGGCGAGGATCCGTTCCTTTGTAGAAACTATTTTAATATATTAAAATCCATGCAAATGCAATCTCGTTTCTTCCAGTATCAGTTCCTATGGATATTTACCAGTGGCCTACGCTAATTTGCATCTAGAGCCTGCTTAATGCACTCGTATGGAATCCATTACCACCTTCCACATCAGTCTTGTACCTGCGAGGCAGGTAGAAGGCTTGGAAAAGAACACTCCTGATAATTTATGCACAACTTTGTTTAAGAACTTATTCACTATGCTTGGCTCAAAATATGTCTTGGCCCAAAGTCTACTATCAGTTGTCTCTGAATCTTCCGATTAGTGATGGCATGGAGGATTGTTACTGATACATGGCTAATTATAATTTCTATTTATTGTTGTTTTTATTATTGTAAATACTGTTAAGTGTCAATAATGCTATTACTTCTCTATTAGTAGCCTTGCAAGGGTTTCTGGTTACATTTTCTATCAAAACTTAATTAAGAAGTCATTAGTTAAGTCCACTTGTTATCACGTTAAGCTGCAAGCGGGGTAACAGCAGCCAAGTTTACATTGGCCTGATTTATGTTCAGCGTTTATAAAGCCCGTAGTTATGTTGGGACATCTATTATTGGCGACTACATCCCACCACAGACTCTCAATTCTTGTTGATATCATTTTTGGGTCTTCACATTTTTGTTTGATATGCATGGAAGCCTTTTGGTTTGTAAACTGGTTTGGTGATCTTTGACCCATTTGTAGGTATTTAAGTTGTTCTGTTTGTTGTAGACATAGCACATTCTACTCTGAATGTAATGGACCTGGACAATCAGACAGTAGCAGGTTGTGGGAAATTTAGCTTCTTGTCTCCTGCAGATCTCTGCGCCATAAAACAGTTAAACAAATGGTTACCCTATGATTAAGATCTCTAGATCAGATTGGCCTGTTTATTTAAGACTATTAGTGTTGTTAAGGCAAATACCTTTGTCACTCCTTATTGTGTGAGTTGGGAACTAATTAGTCCCATTGAACAACCGGAGAAGACAGACTTGGACGAGTATGAATGAGCAAATGTAATAATCCGCAATCGCAATCAATAAAGATGGTTTTTAACCCCTTAATGACAAAGCCTGTACAAAATGCATTGTTTTCAATGGGTTTAGGGACCGCCCATTGTCCTTAAGGGGTTAAACTCTGGTACAAACGTCCCTGTTTGTTTAACCCCTCATGTTGTTATAATAATGGCTTGGTCTAGGGATGTCATGTATCATGGATAACCAGCATAGGCAAGGCAGGCTTATACGGTGATTGAAATGGCATGCAAGTCATTACTACAAGTAGGGGAACTGCTGTTCAACCACAACTTCTGTTTATACATCATCATCCCAGTTTAGGAGTTTATGCTTATTTGTAAGGCCTTATGCCAAGGTTTCAGTGGTAAAGAATAAAAAGGATAAAAGATCACACGGCTTGTGTTTCTGGCAACCGACCTTATGAATTTTTAGTCGAAGTTGGTAGCTCTTATTGCGGCAACGTAGAGAAAGATATACGGTTACATCAGCTTTCAGGACATCACGGTCTATGCTTTGAAGCTTGTGTATCTTTACATGTTTTTTTACATTGGCCCAATAAAACGTGTCAACTTCAACAAATGACTTCATTTTCTCTTCATCTATTATGACAATACCCATTTTTTTTTCTTTTTATGTTGGCTTAATGAACAGTAGCTTAACCCCGGGATTAAAGTTGGATTTAGTTGTAGTACTTTGTCCTTGTTCCAGTGTGTGGTGGAATTCAGCTTAAAAGGAAGAAAGAAAGAAATGCCACCCCTCTCATTGTTCTTCTACTACGAGAAAAAAGGCAATCTCTGACTGTTTTCCAACTGTTTGCCCAAAATGTCCCTTATTGTGGTTGTACCCCTGCGGGATGCTTTGGTTACACTGAGAATCCAATCAACTTTAATGGAGAAATCTGCCTGGAAGAGTCGAAGATTACTCATACCGAGAACAAAGATGTATTCATGGGAAAATAATAGGGTTGGAACCCTGTAAAAATATAGCAATCACAGTAAAGAAAGAGCGTGGGGCAAACCAGCCTCACTGAGAGCATCGCGTTCATCGTTTTATAATCTAGAAACATTATTTACATAAACCATGTCTCACTTTTAAATTGCTTTAATTTTGGTGGTAACAACCTCCCAAGCATTAACATAATATGCTAGACTTTTTGCATTTCACTTAAGAATTGCCGGGTGCGTGGTGACATTCTCCGTGTACCTGCTAACATTTAATTAGTATTTTATTTTTAGACGAGAGAACAAATATATATATTTCCCAGGTATATCATTGATCAGACTAGTTAAAGGAACATTATCTGCTTGTAACATACAATATATTTACATATAATATATATATCATTTGAAAAGGGTGTGTATGGTAAAGCGCAGTGACATGCGTGGTGAAGACTGCTTTGATTATAACGTTTATTTCAGCGGTGGCCATGCTATGCTGAATTCTAGTATGGTTACTCCATGTTGATTGCCCAGCTTCTTTTTTGGGGTCAGGTTACAAAGAGGTAACAAAGAACATTATTCGGTTTCTTGGTGTGTCTAGGACGCTAGTGCTATCCACATATTGGTTGCATACATTGGCTTTCTGCTCATCTTGAGATACGTGCAATACAATGACCAAGTTCCTGTATAGGCCTTAGCATCCTATATGGCAACTTTATGAGTGTCATCTGCTGCAGACTAGAAATTTTGTGATGCTTAGAACCTCAATCAGATGGCTTGTATTCACAATGTCTTGGCTAAGAGAGGGAGGAAGGGGATTCCCAGTTTACTAACCAATCTAATTTGATAGAGACATAACATAATAAACATAATAAACCCTATGCTAATAGTTACTATGCTGTTACAGCATATAGAATGCTCTAGTAAATTAAATCAATTTATTAACAGGGTCTGGGCCATGATCACCACTTTTGAACATTTTGTAAGCCATTAACTAAATACTTAGATAAAAATGATCAATAATACTTGAGAAGCAAGCATAACTTTGGTTTGTGCCTTCCACAGCAGGAATGGCTAATGGGAAAAAAAAAACGAAAAAAAAAACAAATCTTTTTCCCAAGTAGGGTTCGTCAAAGATGTGATAACTGTAACCTATCTATGTATGAACGCATATATTAAAAAATGTTAAATATTATATGTTGAGGTTGCTACCTACCACTCCTGCTCAATTGGATTGCTGGCATGGAAAACTCCATATCCTTCTTCCAGTTGCCTACATGCATACAATCTAACTATTGTGGTGTTAAATGTAGATGTTCTGAATTTAGAATTCGGAGACCTTATCCTCAAGATATAATCTAGAATATATAATACTTAGTTTTGTATTGTTAGTTGAGTGGGCATTGGTCCAACAGGGCTTGAGCTCAATGACTGGATGGAGCTAGTTTCAACAAGGCTGGAAGGATGAGCTTGTTTATGATTTTGGTCCTTGCATGGAGAAAGATTCTTACGTTGTGTGTCCGGCTTGGCATGCGTACCTTTGTGAGCTGAGCTTATGCCACACTACTGTAATAGCTGTGGCTAAAGGAGTAGTTTGAGAAATGAGAATCCAAGGCTCAGTGGGGGCCATAAGCAGCTGCTTAATCAGCAGATGTGATTAGAACACTCAAACACATGTCATGAGCAATTTGCTACATATGGTCCCTTCACGTAGCCTTTACGAACTATATTATTTTTTCTAGGTGCCACATATTTCTATTACAGTGCCATCAAAACTATTACTACTCTTCATTTAATTCATTCTTCACTGTGATTGTTCAGCACAGCATTTAAAATGAATGGAAAGCAGCTTCACAAAGCATTGCTCCACTTAGTTACATGTTTTGGATAATGTGAGTGCTCATCATTTAATCTTGGTTTCCTTGTATAGAATAACATTAAATAAGCAATAAACATTATTTTCTGTAAGAGTTACAGTAAATGTTAGCGAATTTCACACATATATTGATTCAGGTTCGCACTCGCTATTTTTAGAGCCTTCATTTAAAAGATTCTGTAAAATGACTTTAAGTGAATCTTTCCTTAAGCTTCATGGAATCTTTTTGACAGCATACAAAATACCTTTTTCTTTTTTCAATTAGCTTTTGTCCTTTAAATCTTCATATCCAACTTTAGCTTCTGGTTTTCCCCTGAAATATACATATTTTGTTGTAAACTGATTCCAATCCTCTAAGGTTTTCTTTTTTTTTCTCATCTATTTGAAAAAAAAACACTATTTTTTTAACATTTTTAGTGTTTTATTGCATCCCATTTCAAGTTATGAAATTGACCTTTTCTAACGTTGACATTTTAAGTTTGCAGAATTGAGTGTAAAGGTGCTGTTCCACTTAGACCAAACAGTAATTGCACATTGAAGTACGTTTAGCAATTAAACCTTAGCAGATTTGTTATTCTTTTTTTTTTCTTGGAAATGTTTAATAAGGACAACAAAGAACATTTAAGAAGCTTCTTAACTATCTTTGGTAACAACCTGTTTTTTATATAGCATAGGAAACATAAGTGTTCCAGGCAAAAAGCATACATAAAGCAAATTCTATTTGACTTAAAGAATTACTCATAGTCTGGGGCATTCATCTGTATTTGGAATATAATTTTGCATAAAGTTATAAAAGTGTAAAATTCATCAGAGCTGATGAACACGTGTACTAATGAACCTGATAAAATTATTTTTTTGGATAGGCATCAAATACGAGGAAGTTAATAATATTTTTTTTGATGTTTATGTTCTCACCATGTTGTGCTTTAAAAAAATTTACAATGTAAAAATGCCGTCTATTCAATGTTCCCATAGCATCAGTGACAGGTTAAAGTTATGCTCCAACATTTTATTAGATAAATTAATGAAAGTCCATACATTAGAGGAAGAAAGAATTGATGAGTCAAGTAAGAATATTGTCTAGTCCTTTAGTGGACCGCAACTCCTGTTCTTCACAGCCAACATCTGACACCCATCTGAAGATTTGGACCAAGGGCTGAGTTGGTCCAAGAATTGGCTCCAAGAGGTGAAAGACACCCTATTGTTTATCATAGAGCTGTAATAAATGCTTCCACGTTGACATCATGATATCTTGAGGTATTACTTAAAATGAAAGATGACCACCCCAGGGATTTATTAAAATTTGCGAGAACTTTAAAATGTATGTCTACATAAAACCCCAGTTTAAATATCACGGGGCTATTTTTATATACGACGCTCTCTTTAAAGCAAATACAGATAATGTGGGAAAAAAATCGGAATGAAACAGAACAGGAAGCAGCATTTTTTATAGAGCTATCATATCTGATATCCATTTCCTTGAATATGAATTATACCACTTCAGTTCCTATTATAGGACTATGGGAATATTTACTTTATATAAAAAAAAACTTCACTATTGTCGCATGTTTTATATCAGGAATATTACTTCTGACACACCAAAAACAAAATCTGTTTGGGAACATTATTATATCTTGTCTACGCAGGAGCTGATCTAAAGAGATTCCAATTTGTTAGTATTATTCAGTTTGTCCCCTGCCTGCTATGTTACATCAAGAAGAACAGGCCTAATATGAAATAAGCCCACAGCATTGTCAGGCTTTGACAAGAATGAAATTATGAACATGATATCGAACGCGTCATCCATTAAAAGCCAAGTACAGAGCATTTGTACTGCATAAGCGCAGCCTCGCTCGTTGCAGTTCAATTAGTTGGAAACTAATGTGCTTTGACTAGCAGGAGCCACAGACAAATTAAACTCTTAAACTATGTTCATCCCACGCTGGGAAAAGCAACAGAAACTACAATAAACTCTGGAAGGAATAATGCTAAAAAAAGCAAGGAAAAAAAACATCATGAAATGTATTCTGTACTATAACTGAATTATAGGCATGCAATGGTTGCATCTATAAAACCGTATCGGTATATTAATCATAGAATACTCATTTGGGGAATAGCTTGTGAAATTAACTCTTTGGGATGCTTGAAACCACATATTTTTTCTATAGATTCCATAGTTTTTTTTTATTATTATTTAATTTACATTAAACTAGCATATAGTTACATTTTTGGTTATAGTAATAACTGGCACAGTGGCTGGTGATCAGCCTGCTATAGCGAATAATATCTGTGATGCCTACAGGAACAATATCTGAACCATTCTTTAAACAACGTGCAACTTTAGTAACATCTTTTTTGTTTTGAGGTAGGACTTGCCCCACCATGCTGTCGGGGAAGAGGAGTAAAAACGACTTTACCTGGTGAATGGTCCTAAAGGATTTAATATTGTCTAAGAAGTCATATATATATAAACTACCGGCATTTTATTTCCTCTAAAAATACAAACTCTTCTTTTAGATGGACCTAGCAGCAAGGATGAGTGTAGCTTAATATAGCAGGCCTTCAGGTTTTAAAATGCTGATCTTCTTTGTTCTTTGATTACATTAGACATCCGTAACTCAATGATCCCTTTTAGTTACGGCTCAACTATAACTGTAAAATGTGTATCTTTGTCATGCTGGAGTCATGGCCTTGTCCGGCTGAGCAGAGATCAGTTTAATATCCAGCCCTCATGTTCTTGGCATATGCTTTGTTTTCCTCTGAGTGTGATTCTACATATTTGCAAGAAATAACGTGTGGACAGGACTTTTATGAGGTTGGATTAATTAACCGCTGATATCTTATTAAACCATTTTCTTTTCACCTTGCGTATGTAACAAGAGATGTTTGTTTCCACCACCATCACATTAACTTAGTTGTACAAACATTACCATAGTGCTTAGTTTTTTCCCTAAGTTTTAATGAAGCCATAGTCTTAAAGCTTTTTGAGGAGAACTAACAGCACCGCCAGGGTTTAAATCAGTTTAATTGTTTTTCTTTCCTCTAAAAGGGACTCTTTTACCATTAAGATCTGTGGGGCTTCAACCATAGGGACCACAGTAGCATAACAAGGAGCAACCTGTGAAGCTCTGGTGAACTCCATGCCCAAAAAGGTTAAGGCAGTGCTGGAAAATAATGGTGGCCACACAAAATATTGACACTTTAGGCCCAATTTAGACATTAATGGCTGTGTTGAGTTATTTTGAGGGGACAGTAAATTTACACTGTTATACAGGCTGTACACTCACTACTTTACATTGTACCAGAGTGTCATTTCTTCAGTGTTCTCACATGAAAATATGGGATGTACTCACTTTTGTGGGATACTGTATTTGGTGAATCTAACCCCCATACTTAAGGATATGGCAGTCCAATGATGACTTTCAGCCCTTGTGCTTAACAACCATGCATTTAGTAGGAGGCAGTTTTTAAGTTTCACATTTGAAACTTCCAGTCGTAAGTAGGGCCTTAACTCATATTTCCTTGTGTTTTGTGTTCTTACATCAATGACTTGGACCTTTCCATGGTAAACAACATTAAAGTTATTCACAAAACAGCATTTGTATGGCTTACATATAATTCCCTCAACTGCTATTTTGGACAAAATTCATCGTTTTTGTCAGTGTGGCAGAAGGTTTATAGAGGTAATCTGGAACATTAGCCCCCTGTTAGCGTGCGCAGTAAGTCAGCGATGAGCTCATTTCTTCAGACTTTGTTGTTATATAGTCAGTGATCCTGCTGTTCCCTCCCTCCCCACATTCTTTGGTATAAATCGAGGTGGTTTCTCTTCACCCTCAGCAATATTCGGTCCTCTTCACCCCTTCCGCCCTCTTCCTCTTATTGCCTCTTTGTGTGCTTCAGCCAACACTTCATCTTAACAGCAAAGAGGCCTGTAGCAGCTCACACTTTAGGCCCGGCAACAAAAGACCCATATTAGCATTTCTTTAGCAATGTGGATTTAATGCACTTCTGTTAGTTAAATACAAGTTGTTCGTTTTCTTTTACCCTCTATCTGACACAGCGGGTTTTCTTTCTGTCTTTTTTTCTACTCTAGCCACCCATTTATAGTCTCAGACAGTTTTGCTTGTATTTAACAGACTTCATTTCTGTGGTTTTAGAGTTCACTTTTCTTTGTCCTGTTTAGTTTAATTTATGCTACCCTCTCTTGGTAGATCTCACTCTCTTGCTGGGTCTTCTTCCTTCCTCACCAGAAGAATTTCTTAACAAATGATTGGAATGGGAAGCTGTAGTGTGTGCAATAATGCAGGAACATCTAGCTCTTCTAATCTATTATACAACTTTGCTTGTAGCGTAGAAATCTGACAATTATTGAAGCTCTTAGTTCCGACTGAATGTTTGTGTGTCCTAAATTTTAAGGTTCGAATTTTTTGTTTTTGGGGGGGGTGGGGGTTAATACGAAAATTATTGGCATTGGCAAAAAATGTTTCTTGGTGTGTTCCAGCTTTGACACCGGACAACTAACTGCCTTTGCTTCTGTTGCAAACAGAAATTCTGGGCAGCAAAACATAACTTTATGACTCATGGTAAAAAAGTGAGAAGGATTTGGCCCCAGTGTATTCTACCAACTTGTCTGTTTAGCAACTGTGCATTATTTCCATTATGAATTTTCACTCTATTTGCAAGTTTCCCCTTTGTTGCATTATTTTTGTAAATAAAAAAAAATAATATACAAAAAAAACTGTAAAAAATACCAGTTTCTTACTATATCCTTTATTACTTTTCTACTAAGAAAAACAATTATATGAGAGTTTTTTTTTAATACTCTTTAATGTCCTTGGGGGCTAAAGCGACCCATGCAAATATATGTTAAGAAGTTGCACCAAGTCTAATAAATGTACAAATACATAACTTCTTTTTTGTGAATATAATCCATGTGTGTGTGTGTTTGTGTGTCCACGCAGAAGCACGTGTTTAGGGCGGTCTCTAAAGCCATTGAAAACAATACATTTTGAGCCTGTACATGGACAGGCTTTGTCATTAAGGGGTTAAGGTAAGAAGGAACTTTGGGGTCCTTTAAAAATTCACCCTGAAATTTGAATTCTGTTACTAGTTCCAACAACTTCTAGTAACCCTGCTGTGTGACCCTGGTACCACTGGGGGGGGGGGCAAATGATTCATTGAACAACCTCCCACTCCCGCTTGCAATTATTTTTTTGGAGAACCCCTAGCGAGTCAAAAGAAATAAACACAAAGGCTCAGTAGGAAAAAACCTTTTGCAAGAGCTATGCCTCCAAAGAATTTCTTCATAAACCCCAGGAAGTGCTAGCTCTAGCAGTATTGCGATGCTATGGATTTATGTCATTCTGTTTTATAACTGAAGCGATTGAATTTTATTGCATGGTCAGAAAAAAAAATAATTTGTGATGCTTTGAAATACATTTACCAAGCTTGTATTGTGACCTGGTTTACAACATGACCAAACAAACTTTTGTACCTCTTACCTGCTGAAACCGCTGCACCCTCTTCTTACTCCCACCAGCTTTGGCTGCTTTAAGCAGCCAATCACTAGCAGGAAAGCGCTCTCATTGCAATTAATGGGAGCACCAATTCAAATCTTTTGATTTTGTTTTGGTTGGGACAACAAATTTTGTTTCCTCACATGCTTTCATTCGTCTGTCCACGTCCCCCTACCTTCTCCGCGTCTCCATTTCTAGTACTTCTAAGACAGGGTGAAGCCTTTGCACACACTATAGGGACAGTATGTCCGCCTGTCGCGGAACTACTACATCAGGCTGGGATAGCGCTGCAGAGTGCCGGGACAATGAACCACTGGAGGAGGCAGAAGAAATTAAGAACATGAAGCAGAGCAAAAGAGAAGAAGAGACACAGGAAAGGTGGGAGATGTTGGTAGAGTGAGTGAAAGCGTGAGATGCATTTCATCAAACACATCTCATTCTCAGTAAAGGCGATGGGTACAATTAAGCAGACCAAATGTATACAGAGGATTGTGATGACCATAATGGACAAAAATGTAATAATAATAAGTGTAATAAGTTAATGCTCATGCATCTTGTGCATTAAGTTGCGTATGAGTACCGGAGTGTACCTTTATCTTATTTGATCTTATTGTGCGCCCAAGAGCAGGGAATTTGATCTTTATATTGTCCTAGCCAAATCAAATGCATAGATCAAAACATAATAGCTCTAAATGCAATTAGCAGGAGATGTATATTTTACACAGGGACTGTACTAGTGTATATAACCATTGCTTGTAGCTATATAAGCACAGATTGTGTTTGTTTACCATGTGGTACCTAAAGCTCACCATTCATTCTTTCCTATATAGGTGATATGTGTGGAAAATGTGGTTGGGTTATATAGATACACTAACAAAAGCAAGGACCAAATGAGCAATGCAAATAAACAAAGGGAAATTCTCCCTTTCTCAACAGCTAAAATAAAAGACAAGCATACACATGAGGCCATTAAAGAAGTGTTCCCTTGGCATTTGTTTATGGCAATTGTAAAGTGTTTTATTCGCGGTAACTACAAGATTACAATTTCCTCGATGTATGAAGAGATTAAGGATTCAGTGCCATTCTAATGAGCCTCTCCCTGCATATAATTGCTAATAAAAAATAACTCAAATGTATTGTAGGTTGTTAGAATTGGAGGTCATCTTTGGATGCTTTGAGGGGGTGGAGTGGCACAGGAGCAGATTCTCCAGAGTTTCTTGGTGTGTTGGTCAAATATCAGTTACATAGCATTCAAATATGAAGACTGGAAGCAGTTTCTTCTCTTAGAAAGCAGGCTGCCCATGCAGGGGTCTGATATACAGTCAGGGGTGTCCAACCTGCGGCCCTCCATCGGGCTGGAGGACCCATAATGCTCTTTCAGCGAAGAGGAAGTATGGGAGATGTAGTCCTGCAGCAGCTGGAGGGCCGCAGATTGGACACCACTGGAATAGGTATATACAAAGGCAAAGCGTGTATCACCTTATTACTTCAGTGTTGTAAAAAAGTATTATAATATTGTTATTGCTGTTTTGTGACAGTGTGCAACATGTTTTTAAAAAGCAAAATGCCATAATTGTAATGAATGTGGGGATCAGAAAAGAAATATTTGGAATGTATTTCAGTTTTTAGATTTCTATATATCACCAACAGGTGTGGCTATGGTATTTAATTGCTATATAAGTGGGTGTATTGTTGAGGGTTTCTTAGAGAATGTGAATAGCACCTTCATTTGAATAAAACAAAATGTATTTTACATCAAAACGTCAAATACTCTGGATTAACAAAATATTATGGCCCAAACTTTTTTTAAAACAATACAATAACCATTAACTTAAAAAGAAATTCTCGGCCTCCTTCCTGCTGGGAGATACCATGAACACCCTGTTAATGTCCACCGGATGCTCTGCACATCTTGCGGAATCTCATGCTGAGAGATGGTGACCATGGTTGGTTATTAGAAAACCTCCCTAAGCCTCCCACCCAGGCATCTTTTGTTAGTCAGAGACACATAGTGCTGGTAAGTTGAGAATCAGACAGATGAATTGTTACATTTAAAGAAGCATGAAGAATCACATTTTTGGAAGTTTAATGCTTATTAGATCCATCTGCCTCTAGGCTTAGCTCTCATGTTTCCAGCTAAGGCCACCAAATGAGGTAAGCCTGTGGCGTTTATTTATCATGTCTATGAATGGTAGCAGATTGGTTATAAGTGGGTCCATGGTGTCAACATACCAAGACAAGCCTTTGTATGAACTTTGCTTGCCAAGTTTTCAATTACTGTGACCCACGCCATATATATTCAATGCTTAAGTGTGATACATGGAATTATAGCCATGATATGGGTGGTCCTGTCACCAGGCAGAGTAAAAACGAAAATACCCATCCCTGTTGCATGCGTTGGGCTCTTTTAAGGCAGTCATTAAAGGGTAAATCATGTCTGTGCTACAGTTTGGTAGCTTCAGGTTAACTGAATAACTATAGCAATTCAGGAACAATGAAATGTGCCCAGGTATAACAACCTTTGGTGGCTGGATCCACCACTCTACGCAGCAACATCTTCCTATTCAAAGCTCACTATGCAGTTGCATAAGAAAGGTTTGCTGGTGGATTTCAGTATATATAAATAAAAATAAAAAAAGAAATGGGTATGTTCTATCAATAGCAGCGCTTTAGAGATCGTATCCCTGCATATATTTTGAACTATTGCTAGCAAGAAAATAAATATGATAAAGAACCAAAATTCTTGAACCGCTAGCCAATATTACTATCTTACTGCATAGACATGTTTCTTGGCAACATATTTTGTGCTAATTTACTCTTGTAGGAGGAATGTGGCTGATATTGTAAGCCCATACCGTATGTACCCTGGTGTTCTTGTAGTTTCTTGCAGTTGTCAGCTTGCATAATGTTTATAGAAATAACTTAGTCCATGCGTGTCCAACTCTGCAGTCGCTACACTATTTATTGGAAACCATAGGTTGCACGGCTAGCCGATGGGTAACATCCCAGCTCACGTGGAGCTACACTTCTAATTTGCAACAAATTAATCATTTCTTCTTCGCCCAAGGCGTTAAGATAAAACCATTGGGCGATACGTGTTTGTGACATCACTTTCTAACAGGCCCCTCTCTTTATACGTTACATGGTGCAATGCCACTGTAACCCAGCTTTTGATGCCCCAGGAAAGCTATGCATTATCCCTGTTGCGCAAGTTCCAGTGTTTCTCTGATGAACACACACGATAAATTGGCCTTTTTTAAGCTTTTTATGTAAAAATATTTTGATGCATTTTGATTTGAAATGCCACCCTGCAAATCACTTTGCATAGAATACATTGTTACTTACAAAGAGCAAGTCTAACCCAGATTGGCTAGAACAAATGGACACTTTTACCAGAACTCCCCCACCATGGATAAAATTGGCATGACCTTGGCAGGGGCTTTCTTTGTCTTCATCCAAATCAATGCAGTAAGGAATATGTTTGATGGATTGATGACGTTTTGCAACTTCCCAATATTCCCTTCCTGACATACCCTCCTCCTCCTCTCCATATGCCATTTACTCGTCAATTCTAAATATCAGTGATTTTCAGCAAAAAGTGAGAGATTCTTTCCTTTCTCAGCTACATTTATTGGGAAATCTGTCAGAATTTCAAAACTCTTTTACACTTAGGGGAAATATTACACATTTCTGCGAGTCCCGATTCACACCATTAATAAATTCTGTATTATCGCATGACTGAAGCATGCTCTATTCTGAAGCCTTTGTCACAGTATGGAGTTCATTCCTGAGAAAAGTTTAATTATATTGTATTACGCTATGACAACACAGTCTGCCTTTATTCTGTAATCTTCCTTTCTAGCATAATGTCTTTTTCTCTATGCTTTAATTATTTTTAGGGGAGTATGAGGTTGGTTGTTAAGGCTACATTGACTCCATTTGAACTTTAAATATTTTTAGAACTTGGCAAACTTAGACAAGCGTTATGAACGGCTTGTGAATATTTATGGGGTTTTTTTTAATCTAAGTGGAATATTTAGTTATTTGTGTTATTTATTGACTTTGGATGTGAGCCCTGAACTCCTCATGTTTCTCTTCTGTTATCTGTCTGTTCCATAGGAAAAGCAGACATGTACCGATATCACAGACTGTTATTCCTAGGATAAGATAGTCCTAGATTGGAAATCTTCTCCAAATACACTAAGGCTTATCAGCTTCACATGGCCTGATAGAAGTAATGAAAGGACATTCTTAATTTAGTGCCAAGTTTCACCAGGTACAGAAAAGGAAAGCTTTTAAAAAAAATACCATTTAATACGTTTTTTGTGACCCCATATTTTCACACATATATTTAACAAAGAAAGCAACATTGTATATTTTGAATAAAAACCACATTGAACTAAATAAAGAAAAATCTACTAATTAAATACCTATATTTTTAAGCTTGTGCTGTAAATACATAGATTACACTGAATTGGATTACACCTTTAGACGGATGCACAGAACGCCAGCCACTGGGAATCTTGATGTCCTTTGCCAGAATCCTTTACAGGGCAGCGATGAGGCTAATGGTTATGGAAACAAAGCAGCCATCTGTTGTTCTCACCAGAAGTTATATAATCACATTCAGTCCGCACACAAAACAGCCGATAATACTGTGGCTCAGAAGTAAAAAACGAGAGTACAGCAACTTTCTGCCACCGGAAAATACTGATTACGCAGTACACATCTGGATATGTATTTTTATGCATGATTTACCTCTGCCGTTTAACCCCTAAAAGACAATGGACTGTCCCTAAACCCAATGAAAACAATGCATTTTGAGCCCGTACATGTACGGGCTTTGTCATTAAGGGGTTAATAGCGTTGAGCAATCCCGTGCTATGGAACATCATTATAGTGCCTTCAACGGGAAGTTTCACTTTATTGGAGCTCTGGGAGTTACAGCGACAGCCCCTTATATTGTCCATACAGACCTGTATTCTAAAACACAACTGGAAACACATAAATGTGTTTTGTGTATGCAAAAGATATCTTTACAGCATGTTTGGAGCTTATAAAGTATAACTTAACATTCTTCAAAATACGCCAGCAAAGTTGCTGGGACCTTTATAAGCTTATTTTTAAATTGGTTGCCCAGTTGTGTTGGAAAACAACTCACTCGGAGAACCTAGGTGCAGTATTCTAACAATATTGAGTAAAGTGCAGTTTCTCCGCCATATGAAACATGGATTGAAATCCTGCAGTCTCCTATAACACAAGGTGTGGGCAGTTTGACATCAAGACCCTCTTTAGGAGGCTTCAAATTGCATTCTAGTAAATGTGATGATGGAAGAACATATTGATTGGTGTTAAATTGATTATGATGCAGGGCATGCATATAACATTTTTCTAATTGTAATGATAAACAGGACCACCCAGCTTCAAGTTTGCTTTTCTTTTTTTTTCTTCACAAACACTTTCTTTCATAAACCTGATATTCTGATGGTTTTGGCTGAACACAGCAGGAACGTTAGCCACCAGACTCCTCTGGAATCCTGTTGTGGATTCCTTTGGCTTGTGGGACCCTCTCATTACATACAGAAGGCAGAGCAGGAGCTGAATAAACCTGTTGTGTAGCTCCACAGTTTTTTTATTAATGGGATTTCTTGAAATATGCTGTATTGAAACATTTCCAAATACATTAGACATTGAATTGTTTCAGGTTTCAAACCATATCCTTGTTTTGTACAAACCATGCCCATTATCAACTGATAATGCCATAACATACTATTAACATATTAC
>VKOC01005463.1:0-10585 GCA_009364415.1 Spea multiplicata | reverse complement strand
CCTTGTTCGGTTCACTGGGGGTTTTCCCAACAACATCTTGGTTAACTTATTACTTATAAGCCAGGCTCAGACTGAAAACTTGTGTTTACTTTTTTTATGGGCTTTGCGATAACAAATCCTTCCTCAAACCTGTTTTCGTTACGTATGAATTCTACGGCACGTCGTATTCTTTGATTACTTAATCTTAAGTAATGCTGAAACATCATCTGTTTATTTCTATGTGATTTGGCTTTTACTGGGAGATTCCGAACAACCATTAGAGATTTTTTTTTCAGAATTATATAAATTGTCCATAAAGGTAAATTCCCATTATGCTAACCATCTAATCTCTAAAGCGGCAATGTTGCCCGGTAATGCCTGTTGACTTTTCATTTGCATCTTACCAGTACTCCATGTTTTTGGAGTTTAATGGCCATTCACTAAGTAAGACAATAAACAGGGACAGGTATCTTATAAAGTTCACTGGGCTGTGATATGTAGGAATTGTTGAAAGGTCCAATTTATGGACGGAAATAGGATAGCATAGTCTAACGATAAAATGTAGCTCCGTACATTGGCTACATGTCCTGTTGGCCTTCGTCTTAAAAGATTAAGTTACCATGAAAGACGGGATGTTTCTGGAGTTCAAGGTAGACTCGCTCGGCGTAAGTGCAGACTGTGGGAGGCCTCTAAAAACATCTTCAAGATTTTGGATACCTGGCAATAACATCGGTATGGTCCTCATATCCACTGGTTCAATGTACTCTCCCCACTCACTATCTTGACAAATTGCCTCAAGATTATTAGATACTCGGCATAATGCGTCCTTTTTTTCTTCCTTTCATCGTAAATGTTGTATCAGATGGTAGTTAGCAACCACCGCCAGACTACTGTCTCAAAGCCTGCGCAACTGAACACTTAGTCCATTGTAGTGCTCACTATTCTTCGACGTTTGAACACTGCTTCTTTTATTAATATATAATATATAATATTGAAAGGATTTGGATTTTAATGACTATTGCAGATTAAAATCTACAAAGGCAGATTGTTCAGATCTTATTAGAATGATATGAGTAAAAAGAGCAATGTTACCCTTCCATTCTCTTAAATGTCAAAACAACTAAAGTATTTTATCGGCAACCATGACCTGAACAGGAACATGAAACCCAACGGTATTTACATTGGCTGAGACCAATTGAATTGTGACATTCTTATTATATTACCAATCAAAACAATAATGGTTTGGAATGAACTAAGGGCAGGTTAACTGTTTGCTTACCAGTTCTCCTCATGTTATACATCACCAAAAACAAGGAACCCTACTGTTTGGTCATGGGAATATTTGGGGAAGCTCAACGTTTATGGAAACAGATGTTTTCTTTGGGGTTTTAATGTGTGCCCAACTATACGCCCGGTCGGTGATTTGAGCCCCCGAGACTTTATTGTTGCTTACATACTAAAGGTTATCGTCTACAGAATAATAATCAGCAACCACAACCGTAATTATTATGTTGGTCTCCTTTCACAGGTGGGTTACAATGTTGCTGCACCTCAATGTGCACTTCTGCAGACATCAGTTTCCTAAATGTCTGTCCGTGAGGCCTGTTTACTCAATAGTCTGTTGATTGACTTAAAGAGGTTATTATAAAAAAGTACTGTTCCTGTTGAGTAACATTTTAGTGGGTCTCCTGTCAAGTTTCCTTTTGTTAGAGTTAAGGTTCACATATAGCTGTTGAATTGATTGTTATTTATTAAAATCAGGTTGGTCATGTAAGTCGGAGGTCAAGTCTGTTAGTTGAGGTAGCAGTCAAGTTGTTCATCATATTTGTCAGTCTTAACAATGGTTTGAATTATCTTACGTCCTCCTGAGGAGGTCTCTGTCAAGTCACTTTGAAGAGCCATATGCTAATTGTATTCCAATGCAAATCAAGACAATCTGCGGGCCTAGTTGTCGACAGAATATGTAAGTTGGACAATGTTGGCCCAACTTGTTGGAGTCTGGCTCTACTGCTTACTCACATTACACTCAAGTGTTTCACTACTCATACTGTGTTAACCAAAGAGGTCTTCCACCACCCCTGTCCAATCACATCCAATGGTGAATGCCTATTAGCAGGAAGAATATGTATAAGGTGGTGGAATGAGTAAGAGGTGTAGGGAGACTAGTGGGGATCTCCATAGGTCAATGGGGCCTATGGACTTGAAATCTTTGTGGGATTGAAGACATGAGAGGGCTGTAATTAACATGTCATCTATGGAACTTCCAATAGGTTTGAAATGTATTATTATTTTTTTAAAGGCATAGCCCAAAAATGTCTTGTTGTAGAAAATGTATTCTTATTCATCTGTTGGTCCACTAAAGGAATATTTGTGAGGTTAAAACATCATGCACACTCACAATGGTTTCCTGGTACCTTTGTCACATGAAAGGTTACTAAGGCATTTAATAATAGAGTGATCATTCACTCACGCTACTCTTCATTATCATACAATGGAGCAGCTATGAAGAAATCAAACCAGTCCTTTTAAACCAAATCGGGTCATGTGCAATCAACCAAAAGCCATTTAATTAGTGGGAAATTATAGCAGTCACCCAGACCTCACCTTTCATGTTACACCCTGGTGATTGATGGATTTTCTTCATTGCGATGACAATCTTTCCTATTCCTTAGAGTTTTCGATTTCTCGTAGATTAAGTGTTAACCCATAAACATGACCCCTCTAGGATTTACCTATTTCCCTTGCCTTCATTATAGTTATAGTTGGGGTATTCAAAGATCTTTCTTGTATCTATCTTGTCGCCCCAGGGAGGCTGATTGCTGGGAAATGCGAAGTCTACGAGCAGCCAGAGAAATGCTATATTTGCTCTATTTAATAAACCTTATATCGGGTTTTACTGTGGAAGCTAAAATTAGAAACAACCCTTTCTTTGTCTAAATATTTCCTAGATTCTGCTTAATCTGAATCTTTCATAATATCAAAGGGAAGTCGTTTTTTTTTTCTGCTGAACCCAGTATAACGTTGTCAGCAAATTCTGTAACTGGTGACTTCCATTGAATAGAAAACCAACACCATATATGCCGTTACACAATTGCCTAATAATATGTTAATTGACTATATAATGAGTGAATTGCGAGGGAAATTATAAAGTTCCAGTACTTCATTTTTGTCTCGATTTACGCATAGATCATATATATTTTAAGTATCTGTGTTAAGTATCTTTTTGAAAGACATTTATGTCTCACAAAGGCCAGCGGCCACTTATTTTGTTTCACTTTTCGATTCCCAATTCAAATAAAAGAGAGCGTTCTTGTGGTTTGACTACAAAGGAAAAGCTTTTGAGTAAACACAATGTAGTTGTTTCTTATTATCCCCTATTAAAAATAGTATTTACCTTTCTGGGATGGGTTAACCTCAAGTATTTTCATTAAAGCAATCTACTGTCTCGAAACATGAATTACGTAACATTATTTAGAATTGTTTGGCTTTGTCGAGCCTTGAGCTATGTAATTGAATTTGTGGTTTTTATTAAAAAAAGTTTTGTATTATCCTTCAAAGTTGAAAACGTTGTTAACAACATGACTATTGTGGAGGCTGATGATCCTGTCCTGTCCAAGTCACGTAGTTTTTATTTAAATTAAAGGTTTATGTGTCTCCCTTTATAATATAGTTTTCTGGTCAAAAGGTAGATACATTTCATAAAATGTGTCTATTCAGGAACCGATTACTACTGTTTTATACATCTAGATTATCAATATTACCTAAAATTCTGACAATTTAATGAATTACTTACAAAATGTTAATCAGAGATCATTCTCCCATGGCGGGGAATGAAGAACAAACCTTCTTTTTTAATTAAAATAGTACATTGTGTCATTTTTTTCTTTTACAATTAGATTACTGGAATCCTTAGCTAATTGTTCTTGGGGAAGTTTGATGATCCTTGATGGTGGCTTACGCAAAGGAACCATCCAGAAGGAAACAATGTGCATTACGAACACTTAAACCAAGTCTTAGAGGTCTATTCCCTCAGAAGGACTGGGGTTTTGCCCTGTGAAATTTATAATTAACTAACGACCAATAACGCTATGCATTATATAGTCAACACCTCCTTCCATATGGGGCTCTCTTCTGAGTTGGGCCTTCATGACATATTGTGAGGTCACTGAGATAAAATATAATGTCTCCAATCAGCCCACCTACAGCTGACTTTACTTAATAAAGGTAAGAAGCAATGGATATCTGATGATTATTCAGAATATCATGCGATGGGTGCTGGGTGGAGCATATATGGCGCCCGACATGGGATGGGTTGAATGCTAGACCTATGGGGATATCTCAGGGGACATCTTGTGAAGGTTAAGGTCTTTTTCTTAACTTCGTAAGTCTCCATTTGAATGAGAGTAGATGGAAAAAAGCATGACGACAGACAGGTCCATGCAAACAAATTTATTTATGACAGCTGTGACAGCGTTTATGGAACTTTAGGGGTTTTTTGCGGAAGCTACATGCCTAAAAGTTTTCAACTGTCCGAAAGTATTATTTTCTCATCTTCTTCACATCGCATCATAAAGGATCTGTGTGAAATGAGGAAAAATAGATCACATTTAGTTCTACACATAATATATTTTTACCAAAAATAAAATGTTTATTTCTATTATTTGATGGAAAATACTAACCAGTTATTCTTGTTTATTAGACTTAATAATAAGGTGAATATAGATACATGAGTTACTTTGACAACCATTTAGTGATTATATTAGTTTACTAATCATTTGTGGCCGCTAATATATAAAGTTAATGTATGAAGAGTTTGCTTATTTGAATACACTTTAATATTTTTATTTCAAATGTATTTTATTGGGTATTTACTTTGGATCATAGGCTTTAAAAAAAGATTTAAGCTCACATGGCAGAAGTAGATAAACAATATTTTCTTATATTTTAATAAATAAAATAGTTAGATTTAATGACATCATAAGAAAATTGGGAATTAAAAAAATCAATTAAAGCCCATATTTTCAGGTATAATATGTAAGGTGACTCACGCTTCTGAGCTCCAGCGGGTTGGCTTTAAACGCATCTACCTTGCACCCCCGCTTCCAAACACGACTCCTTCTCGCTGCAGGCGAAAGCTTGGCAGTCGACGGTTCCTCCCTCCAGACATGTACATTTTCTGTTACAGCCGGGCGGTATGAAAAACTCCTGGACCTGAAATGATAAATGAATTGGAAACAATGAACCCACAACTACACCTAACGTCACGCTGACCCATGTCCTTCACCATTTCACCAGGAACATGTCTTCTAGGTCACGCAGAATTGTTATAGTATGCAGATGGAAGACTTTGAAAAAAAAAGGAAGGATATATCAAGTTTGTTGACTACCTTTAGGTATACTCCTTCATATACACAGCCACATTTCCCGGTGGGAACACACTGTTCTCCGTCAAAGTATTCCCCATCGGGACAGGAACAGCCCTCAAAACATCTTAAGGTGCACGTGTTTTGGCCAGTCAGCTGGGCACATGTATGATCGCACGTGCGTGTGCAAATGTCATATCGACCACTGCGGCAGGAGAGAGCTGGAGGGGGGTAAAACAGAGTCTTTAAGTAAGATAATTCTACAAATTTCCATTTAAATGAATAACTGCCAGAATAATGAATATACCATCACATGGCTACTGAAAACTAAAAAAGAAAACATTGGTTGGTTCTTTTTTGACATTGTTTCCTATCATAAACCATAAATATTTACCGTAACCATGAAGGAACCCAAGCTGCAGTCTGTAGGTTTGTGCCCACGAGTTCTGGAGCGTTGAACAATATTGGCAAAAGTTTGTAGTTAATTATGGCTTCTTCTACTGAAGCCTACTTCCTAAGATTAGTATGGATTTTACCTTCAATGGGCAAAACACCATTATCAACTCTAAAAATGCTGGTCGCTCAACGGGAAAAACAGACCGTTAGAACCTCCATTTATATTTGAATGCATTGACTTACGGCAAAATGAGTCTGTTCTCCAGGGCTCGACTTTTCCACCAGCTGCTTCACATACAGACACATAAGCCTGGAGGCTCCTGCACATGGTGGCCGGGGATTCTGACGTGGACATATCATACAGGCAGTTCTTGAAATATGGAAGTGGGTTGATCTTTGAGAAACAATCCTTGAATGGTCCGCTTCGCGACTTAAGTAACCCGCACTGTCTTTCATCACCGAACACGGCAGCCATCTTGGGGTCAACAACCGGGCAGTCTTCTTCACACCCGTCCTGACATGTTTCCCCTTTACCTGGTATTTTCCACGCGGCCCCGAATGCATTCACATTGTTGGTGACTTTTCCATCAGGCAGCATTAAGTCATCGGTCAAATCGTCATTAAAGTTCCCACAAAGCCCAAGGATATTGTTCAAGTAGCTTCCTGTTATCTGAATAGTGATTTGGTAGTCTGTATCATACAGGACCTTCAGCCCAAAGTTTGTCTGAAGGATTATTTTGTTCCCTTCTTGGTTAACCCAAACTTTCTTGGAGGGCAGGTTTAGTGGAAGGTTGTAGACTTGATTATCAAGCTGAAAGATATTAAAAGGATCCAATTAATTGTTCACAATTAGTTATAAAGATCATGGTTTGGATGTATAATACAAGGCTATGTATTATACACCAAATCGGCCATACTGGTTACATTATTATGGTACTTTGTGTTAATAAATGCATTTATAGACTGTGAAAAAAATAATTGTTTGACAATCCATCATCAATGAAGGGGCAACTATACAGTGAAGTAAATGTTGGGACTTTAAGTGTTATGAATGCATGCAAGAACTGATGCTATGTAAGCAAACCTACCAGTACTTTCCAGTTTGTTCCTCGGTCCATGACAATTTCATAACCAAACACTGATACTCTAACTCTTCGCTGAACTGTTAATTTGCCCCCATCGAGATTCTCGTTTTCCACCGACACAGAAAATTTCTCCAAGCGTGCGTTTTGGGCAACGGATTTCACCAACGTGTAAGAACACGTTCCATGGAATTTGTAGTCAAAGCCATCAAAAGAAATGTAGTGAGCACCACTGACCATACACTTAGAGCAACGGTCAGATTCGCATATTCGGGCTCCATCTTTAACGATGCATTGTTCACTAGGACCACATGGCAATATGTCACATTTGAACTGTCCACCCTCTTGGCATTCACACCACTGCACGCATGCGTCGTCGATGTATAATTTCTGCCCCTTTTGATAGTAAATGCCGTTGTGCAAGCAACCACACTGGGCGATAGGTACGCATTCCCCTCCGCTCAGGATAAATCCGCTATTACAGTAGCATCCTTCAGTACAAGAGGGTTTGCATACTCGTGGAGAGTAAAGGTCATAGCATGTCGGGGCACAGCCTGTCCCACACAGCTCGTAGTGACTGTTTGGAGGGCAAACAAGACCTGTAAAACAATGTAGAATATTGGAAAGATTTTATTCCATCCCTGGAAGAAATATTTCGCGTTTCTCTTGCATTCCATGCTATATACACCCTGAAACCCTGAATAGGATAGCCTTTTTAACTATAGTTTATGAGAGGGAAAATATTCTGCAGTTAAGTAAGAAAATTAAGTTAAAAGTAAGTTAGAGTGATAGTCTGAAAGGGACATTGTGTCAAATTAACACTCACTAGTGATCGGTGTCCTCCACTGCAGGATAACACTTCCAGCAGCCTGACATGCTGATACGTAGCTACCAATGGCACTGGTCAAAGCAAAAGATTGACCTTCAAAATAACAAGAGTCAAACACACAATTTTCGAAATACATAGCTGGATTAATCAATGCATGACAGTTGGCAAATGGGCCGTTGGCCTTTGTGATAATTCCGCAATATTCTTCTGCCTTGTATTTCTCTTTAGTCTTCTCGCTGCATGTTGGGCAGTCTCCCTCGCACGCTTTGGTGCAGCCTGGGACTCCTCCCATCTTCCAACTATCTCCAAATTCTACCTCATCCTCCGTCTTCTTGCCATTGCTCATCATTAAGTCGTCAGCTGGATCCTTGTTGTTGTTGCCGCACAAACCGCTCACTGAGTTGGCATAAGCTTCAGGAACAATAACCCTGCCGTAGCTGTTCCAATCAAACGTCACCGTGATGCCGATATCTGTCTCGATTAATAGATGAATACCTCTAATGGAGGCCTGGATTTTGTCAGTTTTGTAAATATATGGAAGTTGGGTTCGGATCCCGTTTACCTATAGTGGGAAACAAACAGAATTTCGGGATCAAGATTGCAAATTTTCCAAGGTTTTTGGAGAAAGAATGTTGGCAATTATCGTCTGTCTCTTTGCTTTTGTCTCCTTACCTCAATTTGGCCAAAGTTTTCTTTGCTGACCACAATAGTTTGATTGTACACTTCGAATGTCACCGCTTTAGTAAAAGAGACAGCCTTGCTACCACGGTTATTATTTTCCACTTTTACTGAAAAGGGTATTAACGAGGGATCGGTAGATGTAACCTTGGCCAACTGGTAGATACATGTGCCCATGAAGTCATATTTTCTTCCATCAAAGGTAAAGTAATGGGGATCTCCAGAAAATGTGCAGGTCGAATAGCCAGATGGGTGACAGCCACGTTTTCCATCAACGATTACACACTTCTCACTCAACTTGCACTTTTTCTCATTGCAAACCACTTTTCCAGATACTGGGTCGCACATGCAATATGAGCTGCAACTGTCATCAGCCCAAAACTCCTCATAGGCTTGATAATAGAGACCCTCGTGATCGCAGCCGCAATTTGTAACTGGGACACATTTATCAGAGCTGAGAAGGAAGCCATCATTACATTGGCAAGTCTCCACACATAGCTCGATGCATTTGTCTGGAGAAGACCGGTCAGCACAGCTGGCTGGGCAAGCATTGCCACATGCCTCGTAATGACTGTTCTCAGGACATTCCATGGCTAGAAAATGAAGAAACAGAAAAGGGAATTAACTTATCTGGTGCTTTTCAAATTTAAGGACATATTAAAAAAAAAGGTAGCCTGCATGACTGTTTGCCCCCTCTAGTTCTTCCCTGAAGAAAATAATCACTTACGACAAGATGTTCTTTCCCTCCATGCAGACACTTCAACCCCTTTTGCCCTGCATTCATCAGCATATGCCTCCAGAGCCTTGCAGAGGAATAATTGGGCACCTCCATTCATGCAGACATCAAATAGACAATCGGTTTGAAAGTTCTCGGAATCTACTACTGCCATACAATTGGCAAAGGGTCCTTTGGGGTCTGTCATGATGCCACATGAGTTTTCACTTTTGTATTGCCGTTCCATGCTTTTATCGCAGACTGGGCATTTTCCAACGCAAGTATCTACACAAAATGGATCATGATCATCGACTTTCCAACTCTCTGCCCACTTATCAATAGTGGAGACAGGAGTGTTGTCTTTGGTGAGCATGTCATCACTTGGGTCTCCATTAAAGTTTCCACAAAGACCCGTTGTGACGCCGTGATAACTGCTTGGCAGTTTAACTATAACATGCCAGTTCCAGTCAAATGAAACTCGCAAGCCAAAATCTGTAATGATTAGTGCTGTTTTACCACTTGGAACTATTTGAACCTTTCCTTTATCTAATTTCACTGGCAGGTTTTGCAGTACTCCATCCACCTAAAAAAGTTAACACACAGTCATTTTGGCGAGAGACAAGATATTGGCCATTCCATGCACATGTGGACCAAAAAGACTCTACTTTTATGACCTCTAATAATTAATTACCCATTTGATAAAGACTGGAAAAGTCATACTGTTGAGGCATCTGACTCAATACAACTTAGAACTTAATGTTCAATGTAAAACATTCAACATCCAACAATTAATCCTTTTTTTTCTCCATTCCACTTACATGAACCTTCGGACTTGTCCCTTTCCTTATGGAAATTGTGTGTCCATAAACACTGAGGGTAACCAGTCTGACGTATGACACAGCCTTGTTTCCTCTAAATTCATTTTTTTCTTCAATACTGAAGTGTTGTAGTCCTTTGTCATCTCCATTGTACTTGGCCAAAATGTAGGTGCATGTGCCTTGCAGGTCGAATTTGTAGCCATCAAAGGTGCCATAATGCGTGTCACCCCAACCGTAGCACGTGCCTACGTACTTGTGCACACAGACTGGTCGGGAAGCCTTAATTTCACATTTTTCCCCAGGTCGGCATTTAATGCCACTGCATGGATCTGAAATATGGCAAATGCAATGTCAGAATATTTTATATCTCAAATGGCTTTGTAGTCAAATATATGTAGATCAATAATCACTAAATGTAACTTACCGGTATATATAATCGCCCGATCTATCAGGATTGTTTATCACTACTGGCTATATACTGAACCCATGAGAGTTACCTTGTGATATATTATAATGTATAATAAGCACAGAAGCCATACATCTTCTTGTGGCCTACAAGTCAGCACATGGTTTACACCATGAGATAAGCCAAGATATTGTGTTTTATGAGATACAAACTCCTAAGCATACTTTTGTACAAAGCTGCTGCTTGATGGGGCAATTACAAATGAAGAATTCTCAGATACACTTGCCTTGTGTTTGCATTTCTTCTTTAACATCTGTAG
>VKOC01005462.1:0-37402 GCA_009364415.1 Spea multiplicata | reverse complement strand
AATTGTCTGAATGAGTGAGAGCATGAGTTAATGTGTGGATGAATTGTCTGAATGAGGGAGAGCATGAGTTAATGTGTGGATGAGTTGTCTGAATTAAAGTGTGAATTAGTGAGTGACTGTAAAAGTGTTTGTGTATCATAGATGTATAATTGTGGAAGGGCAAAGATGGCACTAGCAGGAGGTTTGAGCCTTGGGGACCAAGATGGCACAGGCAGGGTATATATGGGACAAAGATGGCACAGGCCAGACTGTTTGGGGACAAAGTTGACTTGTGCTGGGCTATTTGGGGACAAAGATGGCAAATCTTATGTGTGTTATCTGGGTGCTGGTCAGGTTCTATGTGGGCAGTGTGGACGCCAGGGCTGGCTTTGGGGTGTGCAACCTGTGATCTATGCCTGTAATTTAGGGGGTTTTAAATATACCTTTAATGCCGAGTTTTTATGTGAATTCCATTTGATCTTTACCTGCAAAGCTGGGTTTTTGTGTTATTCTGTAGATCCATATCTGCTATGCTATGTTTCCATACATTATTTATGTGTACCTGCAAATACAGGGTTAATGTGTCTTATTCAGTTGATCTATACCTGCGATGCTACGTTTCATATATTATTATTGTATACCTGCAAATACAGGACTTGTATGTCTGATTCTGTTTATTTGATATATACCTTCAGTGCTGAGATCACAAGTGAATTTCAATTGATCTGGGTTTGTGTGTTGATCTATACCTGCTATCGGCAGCAGGGACTAATATTTATATATATATTTATATATATGGGCAGCAGGGGCTAGTAAATGTGTTTTAGATATTTGGACACAGGCGCAATTTCAGGGCTTGCCATAGGTGCTATTTTCAGTAGATACGCCTCTGGAATTAGGAGTTGGTTCCAGATCTTATTAAATAAAAATTATATGAAATTAAATGGGCTGTCACCATAAGAATGCATTCCTGTGCCACCCATACAATGTATATAAAAGAGCGGATAAGAGAGACGGTTCCAGTCAGAGGACTTTCGGCAGCAGAGGTGAGTTACCAGGATGGCTTTGTCATATAAATTCTATTTAGCCAAACATTTATCAGGTCATTTCTCTAATAGGAGAGACTAACGAGTATAATGTTTAAGTATACATGCATATTGTTATATGTGTTTTAAATGCATTACATTGTGTGGCACCATGACAACTCTGTGTCGTATTTTTATTGATTTAACCGATTTTCCTTTCTCCTTCCCCCTCTTCTTTCCCTTTATCTCTGTGATACGAATGAGACGAGCTTGAGGAGTGAAAGGGTTAAGTAATGTGTTCTCGTTCTTCCATGACTGGAAAAGTACTGAAGGAGTTATTTTTGCCAAAAGTGAGAAGGACGCGGCAGGAAACGGTTGCGAAAGTAATCCTGGATATATGCCAGTATTGTTTGGTAAACAACTATCTATAATAGAATATAAAAAGCAGGGATTCAAGGGGGGGGACAGGGGAAACTTTCCAGGCTCCTGTGATGCACCAGAAAGGTTGTTCCTCCCGTTGAGTCCCTCCAACGAGAGTGATGCTACAATATCTGGTAATATATTGATGTTTCATTCTATGTTATGCATGAGAGATTAATAAAGTATTGCATTTATTATCCTGATTTGGAGGTCATTGAGCGCTTTGTGATACCTGCACTTTTCACGACACATCTGTTAGTGCAATACAATCTCCCAGGAGCATTCTTTCTTTCTTTACTGCAGGGTCACTTAACACCCATTTTAAATATTTATTTTTACAGGTATTGCGTCTCCTGGGTCATACAAACACCATGATATTACTAGTTGCCCTTCTGTCGGTCTTCTGTGCCATCACACATGGTAAGTGCTGGTTCAGGATCTCCATGGTCCCATGTTTTGTGCCACTGATTAAGAAATAGAGGGAATAAGGATGTGTTAGGTATATCTTCTCATTGTTACTCACCTTTTTCTATATCTGCTCCCAGGATGTCCCACCATCGTTAGCAAGTCTGACTGGGGGGGAAGAAGAGGCACATGCACCGTCCCTCTAGACACACCTGTCGAATATGTCATCATCCATCATACAGCTGGAGCATCGTGTAGCTCGAGGCCTGCGTGTATTGGCCAAGCCAAAGCTGCACAGAATCATAACATGAATTCAAACGGCTGGTGTGATGTTGGATACAAGTGAGTTTTGAGGGCAAAATATGCTAAAAAAAACATGTTTTGGAGTATATATTAAACTGCGGCATGTATTATGTCATAGAGAAGGAAAGGGCTATACATAGGGATCAGGGGATAACATAAAACAATTGTTCTACAAGCTTTTCTCTGATGACGAATACAACACAGAGAAACCAGGATCTGTGCTGACCCCAAATGATCAACATTATCAAGACATCAAGTCATAACCCAGCATCTTTCTTCTGTAGGCTCCGTGATGACCTTGGCGTAGAGCCATCAGAAACTTGTATCTCAGCTTGTTTGCCAGTAGACATCTAAGATGAGATGTAGCGTTCCTTTACACAAATTATTCTCCTTCTCCTTCAAGGAATAGTCTTGTGAAAAACTAATATTTAGATAATATTTGTATTTATTTGTTGTAAGGATAGTGACAAATCAAAGAAGCTAGGAGAATGTGCAGTGACAATGAGCAATAAAGACAGAAATGGCTATGGAGGAAGGGCATGTGGATCCATAACTACATTTCTATCTTTTGTTGATTCATCCAGCTTCCTAGTTGGAGAAGACGGAGATGTTTATGAAGGTCGTGGCTGGAATACCCGTGGAGCTCACGCCATAGACTACAACTCTGTGTCCATTGGAATCAGCATTATGGGAACCTTTACCGGTAAGTTTGGAGGACTGGGGTAATTATGGAGATGCAGGGTCAGGAAAATGGGATAAAACAATAGTTTATTTCTAAATTGATTCCATTCTGTGTCATTCACACCCAAACTCATACTCTTTTAAGTTCACATTGGTTTTCTTTTTTTTTCTCCCCAGAACGAGCTCCGAACGATAACGCTCTAAATGCAACTAAAAATCTCATCAGTTGCGGAGTCTCAAAAGGCATTATCAGAAAAGATTATACTCTGAACGGACATCGCAATGTGTATAAAACAGAGGGCCCAGGAAATGAATTGTACGAAATTATCCAAACCTGGCCCAATTTTAAGGCATACGCACAAATTTCCATAAAAAATATTGATTAGATTGTTAGCTTCTGAACAGGGCTCTCTCCATGTTCTGAATCAGTTTATCGCTGTTGATTTGAGTCATACCTCCTCTTCTGTGTCAGGCTTTGCATAAATTGTTAGCACCACATAAACAATGCTGATTATAAAAACTACCGAAAACTCCCATGATGTCATTCATATTTTATACACCTCCGACAGCGAAGGCTGTAAAGACAGATTGCTCCAGCATAAGTGACAACAGACATGGAATATATCTTCAGGAAAACAAAATAGTCAGTCATGGGCAGAGCGTCTGGCACCGGAAGGGACCTTGGCCACTTGGAAATCACAACACACCTGAGCAGAAATATTTTTTCATTGTGTTTTAAATGGAGAGCCCACAGAATACTTTCGTCCAAGGTCCCTGGGTGGTTTCAGTCAACCCTTGGGCACCACGTGGTTTCAATTCCATGTTTGTGTAAAAGTAATTTCTGTGTCTTCCAAAAAGGGCATTTCCAGTCAATTTCCAGTCCATGGGGCAGAATGATTTGTTCTCTAGGGATTGTACTGGTTTAGTGAATTACCCCCAAACTACACTAAAAACCTATTTTATTGTCTGTCCACACTGTAAAGGGCTGAGACTTTTTTTTCATATCCATCTCATCACCATGAGTACCGACTAGATAATCTGGACCAAAAGAAACAAGGGGAAGACATGTCTGCGATCGGGCCCTCAGCTCTGACAAAGATGATCCTATCCCATGGACATCACCTATCATTAAAAAGGATCCCCTGGAAAAATGTTGACCTTTTACGAGTGGATTTATCCCTTTGTAAGGAACTCCCTGATAAACTAGTTGTCACTTTCAGAAGGGTTATTATTATGCAGGCATGACAGGTCAATGAGGGTGGTGAGAGGTAGGCCAAGTTCAAACCAGAAAATCTGATGGCAGGCGTACAAAATCTGCCTACTCAAATACCCAAGTCAGAAGCAGACAGAAGTCAAACCAGTTTAACAGATCCAAATCAATTATAATCCAAAAGTGAAACCAGCAAAAGTTGGACGCCAAGTTGCTAGTCATTCCATATTTGCCACCTTGCCTAGTTTAGGGTTACCTAAATTCAACTCTAAAAACTTCAAACCTTGTTTTAACCTCCAGAATCTCTCACTGCAGGTCTTACTTAGCGCCAGTGCGGGTGGTTCCTCACATATCATGACTTTGGTGGTCGGTCTACATTCACTTCATAAAACAAGTCCCTCTTTATAAAAGATACTCCACTTTTCTGAATTTATTAAAGATAAGGCTAATGTGCAGGGTTCAGAGGAACGGATAACCTTCTCTTGGCATTAAGGATTCTCTTGGCATTAAGGCCTTGGTTCTTTTAGATCACATCCATCTTCAAATATTGTTCTCCCCGCACTCAAGAAAAAACTTAAGAAAAGTTGAAATCAGACTATTAGCATCTTTAGATATTTTTTAGATATATTTCCAAAATAAACATGTGACAGGTTACCTTCTTCCTTTCACTCCGAATGCCACCCAGCTACATTTCTGTTTATATTTAGGTCACTGGCAAATATTTTTAACGTGAATTGGGAGAGATGTTTCCAGTGCTCTAATTCTCTTTAAAGCGTTGGCATGTGTTGCATCTTTTTATCCCCCCATTTATAGAGTCCTTCAGAAGATGCATATTCACCTTCCTATGGGAAGACCCCAGCTCTTAGTTAATAGCAATAGTTAATAGCTGTCGCAGGTATGATGCATTCTTCTCCAAATACTAAGATGCCTTGGGGTTTTCATGCATTGTATATCTTATTACCCATTCAACGAGCGACCTTGATAGGTGCCTTGTCCATAGATCTCAATGAACTAGATTTTGTTTTATCTTTCCCTAGTACCCCAACTGTCCCTACCCTCCTGGCTAGTTCTAGATTATATTTTTGTCAACTCTTTTGCCACCTTGCTTTAGATCTCAAATCTCGGGCACAACCCTGAAGGAAAAAGGACTATAACAGGTTAAAAGACAGACTCCCTTTTTTGTCGTCGGTCCATATTACGACAAATTTTGTTACATGAAAATCGCGAGTTGCTCATGGACTCATGTCAAAAAATCTTGGTATTTGGGTCACTTTCAGTTGAAGGAAATATGTGGAGATTACGGTATAATATTATTTAATTGGCTTGTTTATTTAAACATTAAATACAATTATTTTAACTATAGGGTTCGGCTACTGGAAGTTGTGTAATCATTTTTTTATTGGACTTACTGGAAGAGCCTTCAAAAATCCACCAGGCCATATTGGTAGAGGCAAAACTAGAGCACCCCTGCTGCTGTATAATTCTGGAGCTGGGACGTTTTATTGGGTTTTGTAATGATTTCCCTGAATGTATTTTGCTCTGGCTTTTTATTTATAAATATGGGTTATTGTATCCGTCTGGCTGCATCTTTCTGAGTCTTGAAGTATTTTATATATAATGTAGTATTTTGTAATGGGGAGTTTTGTCAGTCCTAAGTGTTTTGTTTTGGGTTTTTTTGCGAAGTTAGCATATAGTTTATTTGAAATTATGTGTTGCTGAATTTTGTGTCAAGGCTTATATTGTGAAATTTGCATTACAATAACGTCCAATTGTTCATGAGAACATGCTAGCAAATTTTATATAATTATGGCACTGTAGGTTGCTTGATTGGGCCATGATTTGAAGGAACCCACAAAACAGTGCGCAGCACAAACTTTTCATGGTTATGTGTATGTGTATATGTGTGTAAGTAAATGGTGTTACAGTGAAGCTGCAGCTTCCGATGGCTCCTGCTTCTGATTGGCTGGTCAAGGCCAGATGGAGCCTTCGCAAACACAATGGTCATGCCCCAAGACAAAATATAAGAAGACAATAAAATACATGGGGTTAAGCTTTTAAAGATTGCTAAAGCCTAATAAAGACTTATACGTAATAAGGTATAATCCAACCTAATTGGCATGTTAATAATAATATGAGTTAATAATTTTAAGTATAGGATGCAGATACTACTTGTGTGAAGTAATTGATTTTTATCGAATGTGTTAAAATAATACGTTTACCGGAACAGCCTTTACAATACATGGGGCCATATTTATATGAGTATAAGTAGAACGCTCCTTCTGCCAAGTAATTCTTGCGTTGGGACATTTAATTGTGTTTTATCATGATTTCTCTAAATGCACAATTTTCATCTGTCTTTCTGTTTATATTTATATATTATTTTTTGCATATACTGTATCAAACATGAGCCTTGAAGTAAGTTTTATGTAAAATAGAGTATTAACCGGTAGTCACGAGGTAATTCTATCTGTACCGGCTACCGACTGCATATTTTGTATATATTACATATTGTATATATTACAGCTTTGTTTGCGGACACTATACAGACACCATTCCGTATGAAGAAACACCGGGCTCAATAACACCGGGGTCATTAATGTCTACTCAAAGCTCGAGAATTGCATTTGGTGGCTTATAATACATATAATAATAGGAGCTGAGTGTCGTAGACCCTGGGCTCCTGGTGAAATCCAATCTCTTTTAACTTTAATAAAGCATTTAACCAAATATAAGTATCTTATCGCAAAAGAAAAAAATGATACTTAAGTAAACTGTTAGAGGGTCCTGAAGAGCCTCATTTGAAAATTCAATTTATCTACCCCTTCTTTTTCCTTTTTCTCCGAGTATCAGGATAGTGTATCCATTAAATAAAAAGCGAACAAGAAAAGTGATGGTGCACACTGTGTGATACCATTCTCCATACATCTCCCCTCTGTAGTTCAATTCACATTTACAGGAGCAGATCAAAATACCGCTCAGTATATCAGCTTGTCTTTATTTTTTATTTTATTTTTTCATATCCTAACCTCTGACAAGTGGTGGATGACGCTGGCTCATATTATATAAAAAATATAAGAAATATAAGAAATACAAGAAAAAATGAGATTTATTGTAATACGTTTTTTAATCATATAAAGTTAAAAAAGATTAAAAAGGCTACGCTCACGAGAGTCACTAACAACGCATATAATTAACCGATTCCCAGGAGTTCTGGGTATTTTTCACGGGTAAATCACCAATAGGTACCACCGGATGATGTCAGACGTGTTGCACCCACGTCTGACATCACCTTTTAGAAAGATGGCTGATAATTCAGCGAACATAAAATCTGCACATCTTCAAAGTTCAACATTTAATGATGAATCCACTACTCAATGACCTGGTGTTACATCAGGATGCCTCAGCTAAACCCAAGTGGAAAACAATAATGTATTGAAGTCGCTATCACCCCAGTCCCATAGGACATGCTTCAACTGGCTACTTTTTGTTCATGTGCAGGACCATACGTTGCTGGGAATGAAAATTAGTTGAACGGGGGCTGGGATATCATAAACAAGCAGGAATAGTTTAACTGATTCTTTAATACGAATATCTGCTTTCAACAAAATGGTCTCACAGCAATCATGTCTCCATTCCAACCACCACCACCATTTATTTAGTGAGTAACAGCGATTTTTCTTTAACTCACTCAAGGGGTCATCATGGTACTGGAGCAGCTCGTGGAGACTTGTGTGGGTAAGACTAATATCAACTTAGTCTAATAGAGAGCCCCAAACTCATGGAGGGCGATACAGACCATGATATGTTGAGCAGACCCAACGCAAAGACCAACCTCTTGCCAACTAGGAAACCAGCAATGCCCACATTCTAAATGGTCACGCCATGACAATAATTAACGGGATATACACTGTGTAACATTCCAAAATATAAATTGGAGTGACCTTGTTACACAGGCAAACATGTTTCATTGCCATAGCTGAGTGAGATCGCAAAATCCTAATAATACGTTTTGGTTAGTTTCATTTTACGATTTTACAAGAAGGTGAAAATATCAGATGAACAATTAAAGCATCGTTATGTAGATTAGAAGGGATGTTCCCCGGGGTTACGCCTTTAAATGTTTAATTGGATTTTGATGCCCATGAATCAATATTTTCATGGTCACCAAATCACGGGAACCCCATGCCAGTTTATCCAACTTGATCTTCAGGAAACAAACACCGAGTTCATTCCTCTCTCCATAGATTGCAACATAGTGGATTATAATACAGATATTTATAAGTGTAGGAATGAGGAGTCGGTTCCAGATCTTATTAAATAAAAATGATATGAAATTAAATGAGCTGTCACCAAAAGAATGCATTCCTGTCCCACCCAATCAATGTATATAAAAGAGCGGATAAGAGAGACGGTTCCAATCAGAGGACTTTCGGCAGCAGAGGTGAGTTACCAGCATGGCTTCGTAATATAAAATCTATTTAGCCAAACATTTATCGGATCATTTATCTGATATAAACTTATGAATTCACAAAATAGGGAATATATTTTTTTAAGTGTACATGCATATTGTTATATGTGTTTTAAATGCATTGTGTGTCACCATGACAACTCTGTATCATATTTTTATAGATTTAACCAATTTTCCTCCTTTCCTGCTTCAGACGGTGTCCCTGAGGACCAATAAGCAATACTTTTGTACAGACTGAGGCATGCTATGATAAATAGATACCGTGTTACCCAGAGATAATGGGGTCTTTATTCGAAATTGATACCTTTTATCGGTTTCCAGAAGCTTATATAACTTTATACCTTTTTTCTATATTAACTCAATAAAAGGTAATTTCTCCAACTAAAGACTCCTCTACTGGTCTATACATAAAGGAGAAGATCCTGCAGAATGCAAGACAATGCAGGGCACAAGGAGAGCTTTTGCAGAATATTACAAAGTTTTCTTAAATGTGTATATTTTTTTACATTTCATTTCCCAGGTAGCATTGAGTCCCCTGTGATATCTGCACCATGATACTCCTAGTCGCTCTTCTATCAGCCTTCTGCATCATTACGCAAGGTAAGTGTTTGTCGTCATAAACTTGAACCCAGGTCTCAGTCTTACGGATTTCCATCTGACTTAAACTTAATTTCTCAGTTGTGCTAAGACTGAACAATGTCAGCCCAATGACACCGATTCTTCATCTCCTGTTATTAGAATTTAGAACTGTAGCATATCATTTGTCTGTAGAATGTAGGAGCTGTAGGGGTTCCTCAGGGCAGGTCTTTAACTTGATTTTTATCCATTTTCACTGCAATGTATTGTATGTTCAATTGCAACTCTTACACAAAAGTTTACTTTATCGCATTGGGTAGATTTGTCCAGTTGTTCTTCATTGAGTGGCCGGACTTCCCAGGGACATCATTTGGGAGCCACAGGCGCTGACCTATTTGGGGGTGCGGCTGCCAAGAGCTTTGAATTCTTTATATTCTCTTAACATACCCCCCATTCTTTCTAAGATAAAAGTGGAGTTGGCTGGATGGACTAATCTGTCTTTGGCCTTTTCAGGACGCGTTGCTCCGATTAAAATGGCGGAGGCTTTCCCTGACCTACTTGTACAACACTTTACTTAATTGCAGGCCCTTAGTTATGCCACCTTACAAGTTCAGGGGTTTATGACTCAGGACTGGGGAAAACCCCCTAAACCTTTTAATCCGAACGACAGATGGAGCAGGTCGTTCCACTACGATTTTTATATAAATTGTTGAGGGAAGACAAATACTTACCTGACCCAACAGACAGGGGTTAAGAAATGGATTCAACATATGCCTAACCTGGAGATCGCTAATGTCTATGATGCAGTGAGGGCCACGTGTGGAGCACGGCCAACTTCTATGTTCTCCTGGAAGATTATACAAGATGGGGTTTAAATCTGATGACTGTTGCAGCAAGTATGGGTCCCCAGGGGCAGACTTATATCCCTGTCTTTGGCAATGCATATTATAGAGCCCTGGGCCTTTCCAACATACCCCTAACCTCACAATTGGCTATTCTGGGGATCATAGCCGATATGTATAGGGGGTCATAGAATGTTCTACCTTATCCTGAGTCCTCGGTTCGAAGCCTAACTGCATTTTCGGTTTTGGTTACACAAGCCTTTCAATACTTCTATTGTTGCTTGAGGAACTGAGCTGTAACCTACCATAATTCATATGCAGTTATTATATTTGTTATGTACAGACATGAATGCCGAGGTTTTTTCCCAAAGTTTTACACGACGTTGTTAACGTTTTATGTCTGTTTACTCATGGTGGACTTCGACTTCCGTGTTTTGCGCTCTGTTCCTGTTCGCTTATGTCTGGAAGATCCGCGGCACATCTATCTATACATCGTGATCTGTCTCTCTTCAATAAAAATGTGCTTACAAAAGAAATAATAAAAATTATGTGAAATTAAACGAGCTGTCGCCAAAGAATTCCATTCCTGTCCCACCCAAGCATTAAGTCAAAATGTATATAAAAGAGCGGATAAGAGAGACGGTTCCAATCAGAGGACTTTCGCCAGCAGAGGTGGGTTACCAGGATTGTTTCTTAATATAAATTCTATTTAAAAAAAACATTTATCGGTTCATTTCTCTGATAAAAACTTATGAATTCACAAAATAGGGAATATATTTTTTAAGTCTACATGCATATTGTTATATGTGTTTTAAATGCGTTACATTTGTGTGACACCAAGACAACTCTGTGTCGTATTTTTATTGATTTAACCGATTTTCCTCCTTTCCGGCTTCAGATGGTGGCCCCGTGGACCAATACGCAATTATTTTGTACAGACTGAGGCGTGCTATGATAAATGGGTACAATTGTGTTAGCCGGTGATAATGGAGTTTTGTTCAAAGTTGATACCTTTTATCGGGTCCCAGAAGCTTATATAACTTTATACTTTTTTTCTAGGAAGATCCTGCAGAATATAAAAGAAAGCAAAAAAGGAGAGCTTTTACTGAATATTACAAAGTTTTCTTAAATGTGTATATTTTTTTACATTTCATTTCCCAGGTAGCATTGAGTCCCCTGTGATATCTGCACCATGATACTCCTAGTCGCTCTTCTATCAGCCTTCTGCGTCATTACGCAAGGTAAGTGTTTGTCGTCATAAACTTGAACCCAGGTGTCAAAAAATAATAAATCCATCTCACTGGGCTAGGAAATATTCAGGTGCGAATGATGTAGATAGTTAAGTGTTTAACACCAAGTCTACCATGGTCCACATGAAAGAGGGATGGAGGATGCCTGATTGTTACTTGCATTGCTGAAGAGAATAGAGACTTTTATTAACTATGTTACAAAATATCAAACTGGAATAAACTTAAATTCTGAGTTGTGCTAAGACTGAAAAATCTCAGCCTAATGACACAATTCTTCATCTCCTGTTATTAGAATTTAGAATTGTATGCTAAACTGTAGCATGTCATTTGTATGTCTGTAGAATGTAGGAGCTGTAGGGGTTCCTCAGGGCATTATGATAACTATAAAACATGAGTACAGGTAAAGTCCTTGAACTTCATATTCTTTTAATCTCTTATTACTGTAATGTACTGTGTGTTCATTTAAAACTCTCACATGAAAGTTTACTTTCTAGCACTGGGTAGCTTTGTCTAGTTGTCCTTCATTCGGTGGAAGATATTTCCACTACTCTGTTCATTCAGGCTTTGGCATGAAGCTAAGGTGGAGGATTAAGAATAATGCTAAAAGTCCAGAGGTTGAGAGATCTGGCACAGAAAGGTGTATTTACAACTTTTTGTATGCGTCTTTGTTCTTTCAGGTTGCCCCACCATTGTTTCCAAGTCTAACTGGGGGGCAAGAAGCACCAAATGCACTGTGGGTTTAAGGACACCAGTCCAGTACGTCTTTATCCACCATACTGCTGGGGCGTCGTGCACCTCAAAGTCCGCTTGTATCAATCAAGTCAAGGCTACGCAGAGCTATCACATTGACAAAAGGGATTATTGTGATATTGGATACAGGTGAGTTTTATATAAGTGGGTTGGAGATGGATACTCAGCTCTAGGGTAATAGGGGGGCTAAGTGGCCTAGATAACAGGGGATGAGAAACTTCCCGTTGCAGTTGATGAGGCATATCCAAGCCTAGAAAATAAGGCAAAATACTTAGTCTACTGAAAAGCAAATTTCTCACAGTCTGGAACCAATTCAAAAGTGCATCTTGACGAACTGGTACACTGACAGATATACAATAGCCTTTCCCTTTATTTGAAATAGCTTAGAGGATAAAGGAAAGTAGGAAACTGTTAAAGGTGGCAAGGGATTATGACAAGGTACATTGCAGGTTGTTTTTATTCTTACATCCATGACCTCTAGTTAATGGATCTTGAATAATAGAAGTGTCCGGGATATAACCTAAGGGGACCCACCATTTTAAGTTCCATCCTATAGTTGGGATACATCTTGCGTCTTAGCATAATTTGTCCTCTAGAAGAGGAAGAACATTCACAATGTGTAGACTGAAAGTGAAAGGACAAAAGGGGGTTGAGAAGCTCTAAAAATGGAGCAAGAAATGAGGATACAACCTGTAGAGGAGGAAGAGGAAAACATGTCATATCTGTGTATGGAGTATGTAATATGTTGGTAGTTGATTACATTTCTAAGTTATTATGTACATTCAGCTTCCTAGTTGGAGAAGATGGGCTTGTGTATGAAGGCCGTGGCTGGAAAACCCAAGGAGCTCACACTTATAGCTTCAATCACCTCTCCATTGGAATCAGCGTTATTGGAACCTTCTCAAGTAAGTCTGGAGGACCGGGGGTAAGATGAGAGATCCCAAACACTTACCTCCAATTTAATCTTTTGCCTCTCCTTTTTGATCGAGTCTCACTTTTGTCCCATCCGTTCTCCCCATTGATCTCTCCGATGGTCTCACATTTTTTTTTCTTTCCTCTTCTCCAGAAGAAAACCCGAACACCAAAGCTCTGAACGCAGTTAAAAGTCTCATCAGCTGCGGGGTCTCGCAAGGTTACATCAGAGGAGATTATACTTTGAAGGGACATCGCAATGTGTTTAATACCGATTGTCCAGGAAACCAGCTCTACAATACAATTAAAGCCTGGCCTCGTTTCAAGGCTTAACATATAATGTATAACTTAACAATTGGCTATATAATCCTGTTGCTTTTATTAACAGCTGATTGGAAATTCTTAGAGCCATAAAAGTGCTTCATTACCCTGTCTCTCTGCTACATATTTCTCTTCAAAATAATAATAAATGCATTAATCACATTGGTTGGTTTTCAATATTTTTTGAGTTTAGAACTGTGTAGTTAATAGCACAAAGGGACAATGTTTAAATAAAAGGGCGACGTGGACAATGTGCCTGCATTCGCTCCTTGGACTAAAATGAACTACATGGGTGCACCTACAGCAAAGAAACAATAAAAAGTGTAATGTCCGTCAGCAAATATGTGAAAAGCAGGTGGTTCCGAGGAAGGTCAAAGTTATAAGCGTGAAGTACAAAGTATTAAATGGTGTTAAGGTGCGATAATAAGGGAATTTGTTACCTTTCAGTTCGAAAACCCTTTCAGCTCAGTAGGAGCTTTTGAGTTCTTCATATACACTTACAACAGAAAAACATATGAATACGTCCATACACAATAATAACTCCTTAAGACCTCACTTTAATGAGATATGCATTCTGCCCACATTTCCATTGTCTTCTTTAGTCCTGAGCGGAGAAACCTCCTTCTTTTCTCTCCCAGACATGGCAGACCCAGTCAACTGGTTATAACCAACAAGCTCTAAGGCTTCGATTTGTAGCAAACCTCAAGGAAACACCCAAAAACACTAATGTTAGATGACATCATGATGCCCCAGCTACACCCAAGAAGAGAATAGCAAGGCATTGAGTTACAGATCATACAACACCCATAAGACACGCTTCTCTCGGCTTTATTATGTTTGTTCATGGGTGCAGAATGACGGTATATATAGTACGGCTGCTGAAGAAGAGAAGGATCAGGACTATTAAAATTTAGATGACCTGGTCAAATAGACGATAACTTTTTGTGACTTTTAACTTTAGAATACATTGGGTTAATTTATTTGAAATGATTAAATCCTAACAATGACTTTATATGGGGGGTTTTCCTTGGTAATTGCACAAGGTACAATATAACTTAATTGAAATGTTTATTTAAAGGTGGAATACAATTATTTTAAATATAGGGTTCAGGTGCTATTTGTGTTAAGTGGTATAATTATTTAATGGACATGTTCAAATAATAAGCTCATCGGTAGCAACTTAAAAAAAAATTCCAGGTATTTATAGGTAAATTTTATAGGTACAATTAGAAGTAATAATTATGGAGCATGGACAGTTAATTGGGTTTTAAAAATGATTAACATTAAAAAAAAATTAGAACCACTCAACCGAGAACATAGGGCTACTTAATAGCCGGTCCTACAGCGCATCTCCGCTCCGGAGCACCTCAAGTTTTAGTTGTGCAATTACAAATCTCTAGCAACCCGTTCTGAAGGCAGCCCAGAACCGAAGAACAAGGCAAGGTTCCTCGGCATCTCCTCAAAATGAAACAAATTAAAAAATAACCAGAGGTCCTACCGGGAGGGGCAATGAGTTAATCCAGTATGAGGATCACACTGTGGGCGCTCAATGTCTCAGGCATCCATGGTACAATAATAGGTCATTCAGTTTCATGGTGAAGAGTATAATTTAACAACTTCCCTAACACAATCCCATTTCAGATATAATTCACACACAGAGCCGGCCTTAGGTGTTCTGGCGCCCTGTGCGGACTACTCGCCTGGCGCCCCCCCCCATCCCCAAAAAAGAAAGGAATCAAAACTTGTAACAAAACCCCAATCACTATATACTACACAAACATTGATGTGGTGTAGGCCGACCACTTCATTGTCTGGCTTAGTAGTAGGGATGCACCGAAACGAATTCTGGACTGAAACCAAAAGTACAGCATTTACCTGGCCGAAACCGTATATGACCCCCCGCCCACACCATAACACATAACAAAACAATTAAATAACAATATTTATATATATATATATATGATTAACAGCAATCACATTCTTATCATGCCCGCAGATTCCAGGATGTACTCGTAGACTACTTGGCATGATAGGAGTATGATTGCCCTATGTACCCCGTCTCACTCCATTCTCCCTATCTACCCCCTCCTAACTATCTACCCTCTCCCTCTTTGAAGTTCACTTACCTTTCAGGAGTCCTGCGGTGAGGGTACAAGGCCTCTGCCTCCCAGCTCTGCCACTGTATGGAACAGTATAGAGTGATGGGAGTTATGATGTACTTTAGAGCATAATTATATAATGAAAAATACATTGGAAATGGTACAGCATAACACCCATCACTCTCACACACTTACCAATCCACACATATATACCAATCCACACACATATACCAATCCACACGCATATACCAATCCACACATATATATACCAAACCACACATATATACTAATCCACATATATACACCAATCCACTCTCACTGTCACTCTATGCTTTCCTACCTTTCCTCTTTCAGTTTCTTTGCCTCCTCTTCGCTCTTCTTCTTAGTTCTTCTGTCTTCTCTTCTTCCGGGTCAGAGGGCACGGAGACCGGTGGGCGCGGCTTCAGTGCTGTGCGCCAGGATCTGACAGCAAACCCCGGCGCACAGCAGCTGTTGCCGCGGGGATCACAAGGGAGCTGTATCGGAGGTCTGTTAAAGACCTCCGATACTGCTCCCTTGCGAGCCTGCTCCTCCAGCGGCAGACATTACTGTCCGTCTCTGGAGGGGTGCCGGGTGCCCCCATACTGGCGGCAGAGGACCCCGCGGCGGCAGGGGGTCGGACCGCGCTGCGGCGGCGCCGGCCCTGTTCACACATTTATTTATTTTCCCAAAGTACGTAGCCTTACATTTGTCAACATTCAATCTTATCTACCACGTGTAGCTTGTAGAGACGAACGTGGGTGAGACAACTATCAACACAGTCTAAAGGAAAGCCCTAAAATGAACTCATAGTCTAAAGCAGGACCAGACAGAAGACCATAAATAAAGACACAAGAAGCAACTTTCAACTATATAAGTCAGCAACTTCTAAAGGGTCATGTTAAAACATTCAAAGGTCATAATTAAAGTGATGTATCATTGTGTAATATCCCATGGATGGAGTGACCTAGTTACACGGGCAAACACTTGTTTTTTTTAAGGGTATGACACATGTGATATACACAAGATATTTGAGACTGGCAATGCCTAATTAGAACTTTCAGTTAGTGGTGGTGGTGTGAACACGTCAGATGAATGATTAAAGCATCAATATATTCTTATGAAGGGACATTCTCTAGGGTTACGCCTTTAAATATTTAATTGGATTTTGGTTAATCAATATTTTCATGGCCACAGATTCCCGTAAACCACATGATACTTTATTGAACCTGATCTTCCAGAAACATTTCGCCCAACAACAGATTAACTCCTCTCTCCACAGATTGCAACATAGTGGCCGATTAAACAGATATGTATCAGTGTAGGAATTAGGAGTCGGTCCCAGATCGCTAATGTCTTTATGAAATAAAAATCAGATGACATGAAATGAGTTGTCGCCAAAGGAATCTACTAACGTCCCACCCAAAGATGATGTTGGATCTTATATAAGGAGCAGAGAGAGCGTTCAAGTCAGAAGACTTCCAGCAGCAGAGGCGAGTTACCACGATGGCTTTAGAACGTTTAACAGATCCTATTTCTAACGTTCTAAGTCTAGAGAATGTCTTTGTATGTATATTTGCGTGTTTTTAAATGCATTACACGTGTGTGACACTATGATCGCCCTGTGTCAAATGTTTAATTGATTTAACAGATTTTTACACTTTTCTGCCTCAAAGGGGGTCCCGTAGATCGATGACCAGTAAGTAAATATTTTGTACGCACTAAGGCACTTGGGTGATCACCAGGTTGGTGATATTTTCCAGCAACTGCAGAGAATCGCAATGTTGTTGTGTTTTACACAAAGAATGTTTCTTCACAACTCGATACACAAGAGCTCTTGTATTAAAAAAACTCCCTTTCACGGCAAGTTTTCTTAAATCTGTACATTTTGTGCATTTCATGTTCAAGGTAGCGTTGTGTTCTCTGCGATATCTACACCATGATCCTTGTCATCGTGCTTCTGTCAGCCTCCTGCGTCATTGCGCAAGGTAGGTAAGAGACATTGGTCATTGTGATTTAAATCTCTGAGTTTTTATGGATTTGCCTAAACTTTATAACTTTTAATACAATAATTTTTTAGCCCTTAAATGTTAATTTAATTAACATTTAATTAATTAATTAAAAGCACCAAACATTTAATTAATTAATTAAAAGCACATATATATATATATATATATATATATATATATTGCATCTTTCTGCTCCTATCATGTGAAAGATTGGTTTTTTATAGTATTGGGGGGCTTTGTCTTGTTGTCCTTCATTGGGTCGTAGAGATAGAGTTCCCACTACGCCGTTCATTCCCAATTTGTGAGGAGACTAAACCGAAAGGATTAAAATTAACTATAAAATTGTAAACATTGTGAAATAAGGCATGGAGAGGCGTATCTGCCACCTTTTAACATTTCTTTTGTTCTTTCAGGTTGCCCCACCATTGTTTCCAAGTCTAACTGGGGGGCAAGAAGCACCAAATGCACTGTGGGTTTAAAGACCCCACTTCCATTAGTGCTGATCCACCATACAGCTGGGGCGTCTTGTACCTCAAAGTCCGCTTGTATCAAACAAGTGAAGAGTATGCAGAGCTATCACATCGACAAAAGAGGTTATTGTGATATTGGATACAAGTGAGTTTTGAAAGTCTAATAAAAATGTGTTGGTTGGGGTGGATACTCGGCTCTCAGGTAATGAAGATCTAGACAACAAGGGACAAGGGACCAATTGTGTAACTGTTTTACTACTTATTTCAAGAATTGTATGGTCCCTAAGCCTAAAAGAAGAAGAAAAAATATCCCTACAGTATGTGCCTGTTGTTAAAATGACAAGCACTTTTTCACTTTCTTCTCTCACCCTCTCTCTCTTTCTTCTATCTTCCTCTTTTGTCTTCCCACCCCTGCTTTATTTCTCCTCACTCACATTCTTTCTTCATTCTCTCACCTCCTTTCTTTTCTCTCTCTCTCTCTCTCTCTTGCGATTTCTTCTGCTTCTTTGTTTTATTCCGACGTCAAAGCTCTCTTGTTAATAGATCTTGAACACTAGTACCGTTTGGTGAAGATTTCTCACTCTGGACTACAGCACATAAAACATGGAGACCCATCATTTAAATATAATGATCCAGCCTACTGGATATGCTTGCACCCGTGCAAAATTTTGTCCCCTAGAAGTGGACTAAAATGAACAACTGTAATATACTGGGATAGCATGGTTCTGAAAAAAGAATTGGGAACAGCTGAAAGTGGGGCACGTGGTAATTAATGAGCATACAGCCTATAGAGGGGAAAATGGAGATTGTTTTTGTGGATATAGTATAGAATATGTTGATCCATGTCTACATGTGTATTCATACGTGCATGCAGCTTCTTAGTTGGAGAAGACGGGCTTGTTTATGAAGGTCGTGGATGGAAAACCCAAGGCGTTCCCACTTACCGTCAATCGTCCATTGGAATCAGCGTTATTGGAACCTTCTCAAGTGAGTTTGGAGGCCTGGGGTAAGATGGGAGATGACCGGAGGGGTATTCACTAAGGCAGATGTTTGAAAATACCCGCAGTGTCGACTGCCTTACTTGACTATGTATTAAGAAGAGCCAAACTATTACGCTTGGTCCTGAATAAAATCACCTTTGGCCCAACGCATAATGATTTAAATGAGTCGAAACTAAAACTATCACTCTAATAAACAAACCCCTTATTGTTTATACTTTACACGAGGCATGAACCAAAACGTAAAGTAAGGTTACCCATCTACTCTCTTATCTTTTTCAGAAAAACCTTTTCAGTTTAATTTATTTTTTTCATATTTTCTTTTAGATATTGCTTTGTACCTTTACTTACCACCAATTTTAATTGTTTGCCTCCTTTTCTTGACCAAGTCTCACTTTTGACTCAGCTCTCCTCTCCCCCGGCATGTATCACTCGTCGGTTTTGTTTTTTTCCCTCTCCTCTGTTCTCACATTGTTGTCTTTCTTTCTTCTTCTTCTCCAGAACGAGCTCCGAACAAGAAGGCTCTAAATGCGGTTAAAAGCCTGATCAACTGCGGAGTTTCAAACGGCTACATCAAAAAAGATTATATCCTGAAGGGACATCGTAATCTGAGTAAAACTGATTGCCCTGGAGACAAGCTATACAATATAATTAAAACCTGGCCTCATTTCAAGGCTTAAAATTACTATTGTTTTTCTCGAGAACCTAATCTGTTGAGGATCTACATTACCCCTATTATCTTAATTCATGATTTCCATTACAGTACATAAATAAATGTCCTCATTCCAACAAGATCTGTGGTCTTATTTCACTCCAACTAGATGTTTAATTAACCTAAACCTCTGGATATTTAAAAAAAAACCTCCTAAAACGATTTAAAAAAAAACAATAAAACAGATTTTAAAAAAAACTCCAAAATGTACAAACTTGGTTCACAGCGGCAGCCTTACTTAGGTTAAATGTTTTCTTAAAGCTTTAGTGACCAACACAATGGCCAAGTAATATATGTGGTATTTAAAGGTATAAAATAAACAAATAAAATAGAATAAAAAAAGGAGAAAATGGTCACTGAATATCTAAACATTTCTGCCAATTTGTGTTTGGGTCTACATACTGAAATGTGTTATATTGTCCTCTTATTATTAATAACTAAACAACACTATCATAAACTATAATTTATATAAGCAGATTATTTTAGGCTACGCATAGGATGTAGTTAGCATCTACCGTATGTTGGCTAACCCAAAAGTTTGAATATTTTATGAATTCACAACATATTCTTGTGAGCCTCTCCTGCGAGAATGACTAAGTTCACCTCCATGGCTGGTTTTTTATCCCTCTTTTCATGACTCTACTGGAGAACGCTATAAATCATGGGAATAATAGAATAGAAATATGGGAATAATGGAATAGAAATATGGCTACAAACTGTACTCATACAATAAAAAGTGATATAAAATGAAATGTCAAAGGTCTAATTTTTGATATGGTCAGAAATGACGTTACAATTTGTTAATTGGTATTATTATTGCATAAACATAAGCAGCGCAGTGAAGAGTTCAATATAAAAATGACAAAAGTGTATTGTTTACATGAAAGATTGCAAAACTGTGTATTTAGCAAGTAGTTAGTACCTGTATTATGTAGTTAATGCAGATTGTGCAATTAATTTCCTCCTACATCGAAGAAACAATAAAATGTGTTATTTCCCCTGGCGATGACCTTGAATGGCCAATTAAAAAAAAAAAAAGATAGGGTGCAGTTACAAGCAATTGCGCAATTTTGGTGTTATTCTTGTTTCCTAATGGGTAATTATTGGATTGTTGATGGCATAACTGACACTCCTGTGCTTTAGCCATGACATAACAGCGAGAAAAGTCAATCATCAGTCCTTACAAAGGACACTCCAGGGCTGGCAGCTCAGGGATGGGATCCTGCCAAGACACAAAAAGAAGAAAGAAGAAGAAAGAAGAAGACAGCGTAATGAGCGCTTTGAATGTTCTTAGTGAGTATTGTTCCATCAAGTATGGGCAGAGTTTTATCTCTGCGGTTTTATTATAATTTCAAATAATTTTTACACCACCCAAGATGGTGGTGGAAAGACATAGAGAAAGCCAGCTATGCGCTGAAAGATCTACTCATTACCCCCCATTGTGTGCCTTCCTGGTAGGTGTTCAGGCTCTTTGTGTATCTTTGGTAAAATATAAAATACAAGTGACCAAATATTTTGTTATAAAATTGTATTCTTTCTTATTAATTATAGACTGTTTATTCTGTAATTTAAAAACAGGGTTGCCTAGTATATGTAGATAATTCTCTAACTTCCAACTGACCTAGGATTTCTCTAATATAGTTTGATCATATTCTAAGAATGATTTCTTACTTTATTTTGATCAAGAAAACCTTAGCAGAACAAAATATAAGGTACTTTGTGCGCTTTTCATTAACTCCAGTCAACAAAGATCTCTTCTGGCTCCATTCAGTTCCAGCACTGGCTCGGTGAACATCGCTAAGGGGTTCCGATAAGGTCCTCCATGGACACAGGGGAGGGCTAGCACCTTCAGGCCTGGGGGGCAAGTAAAGCCAAGCCCCTGCCGCTCCCCCCCGGTAACCAATATACATACTAGAACACACATATAGATCCTCACACAACCATCACACCTGTCACACTGCCATAATATGTGTAAATGTAATGTGTGTAACATTACATCACTAATGTATTTAAAAAACATAAATATGTATATGTATAATTACGTGTCTTAAAAAATTTATACATCCTTATTACAAGGTGATCTATTTTCATTTGATTGTCAAGATTAGATCACACGGCATTAACAACACTAAAAACAATTACATATTTAAATATCAATAATTAAATATTTACACATTTAAAAACAATGCAAAAGTTCCCTTTTAAACTGCCTTTTAAGCCACAGACAATTTAAAGCCCCCTCCTGTGTGAAGGAATCCCCAATATTAATGACTCAGCTAGGTGGTTTCGAATAGTAATTGCCTGGTGTGCACTCATTCCTTGACTTTGTCATATGTACTTATTGGCCATTTGAGCAGCCCCCCCCCCAGCTTTTTAGGCTTTGCTTCCCTTTTTGTATTTTTGTGTTGCCATTTTTAAACAATTTGACAGTTTTAAAGATAACCTGATGCGGCGCTCATTATGCCTTTGGGACTACCTCCCTTTTTGCGCACTGGCTAGTATATAACACAGGAAATTTAAACCACGTAGGTAAAAATACCCTGAGAAATGTAGAGCGTTTAAAAATTATGTTATTATTAGATTTATACAGAACCATCATACCCTGCATGGCTGCACCATGTTAACACAACATGTATGCAGATAATCAGAGTCTAACATTAAGTCTTAAGTGAAAACTCAATTTGAAGGGCAATCAAACGGTTTCTCGGCTGCATGGGTTTTCTGATGTTTAACAAGGGCCGACCTCTTCTTAAAGCGTGTCCCGCATTCAGAGCACCCAAACGGCTTCTCCCCTGTATGGATCCTCAGATGCTCCACAAGGGATGACTTCCAGCTGAAGCATTTCCCACAATCCGAGCAGGAAAAGGGTTTGCTTCCTGTATGGATCACCGTGTGTCTCGCCAGCTCGGAGTTGCTCATGAACCGTATCCCACACTGGGGACAGGCAAACGGCTTCTCTCCTCTGTGAAGTTTTTGATGTTTGGCCAGATGTGAGTTCTGACTGAATCGCTTCCAGCACTCGGGACACGCGAACGGTTTCTCCCCGGTGTGAGTCCGCTCGTGTTTTACGAGACTAGACCGAAGATTAAAACATTTCCCACATTCCCCACAGCCAAACGGTTTCTCTCCTGTGTGAATTCTTGTGTGCTTCACAAGGTCTGACTTTTGAGTGAATTCTTTGCCGCAGACAGCACAGGGAAAAGGTTTCTTGACTTCGTGAACTCTCCGATGCTGAAGTAGAGTAGAATTCCTTGAGAAGGTTTTCCCGCATTCTGAGCAGATAAATGCAGTCTTTTCATTGTGGGTTACCTGATGTCTAACGAGATGGGCATTACTGATAAAACATTTACTGCACAGTGAACACTCAAATGGTTTATCGCCAGTGTGGATCTTCTGATGCTGTTCCAGATTGGACCTTTTATAAAAACGTTTGCCGCATTCGGAGCATGGAAATGGTCTTTCTCCCGTGTGAGTTTTCAAATGTTCCGTAAGATCTGCATTACAAGGAAGACCTTTCCCGCACCTACAGCAGTAATGCACCCTTTCTGTGCCACTGTAATTCTGCATCACGCTCATGGTGTCATGGGACGAAGCGGAAGAACGAGACCTTTCAAGAGTTCTACTGCTTACAGATCGATCTGCAAAACACACACGCACAAGCATCAAATGAAAAGCATGATAGCAAAGCCTCGAACCAGACTTCATATTAAGGACACTGTATATATGGAAGACACTTCTTTAAACTAAAGCCTATATATTTTACATTCTATTAAACACATGCGACCTCTTGAAGAATGGCTGCCAGTCGGCTCCAGAGCTGACCAGCAGCCTTCCCCACACTACAGAAAAGTTCTCTCTGTAACGTAGGCACTCAAGCCCTTTTTGAGCCAGCTACATACCACATACATGGCTGGCACTCTGAGAGTAAAGATCCTCTATACCTCTAAAAAAATGAATTGCTCACTGCAAGGGCAGGAACTGCCTGCTTGCTACCAGACTACTGTCTGCTTACTACCAGATTGCTACCTGCAAGCAAAGAGTGCCTGTCATCATAGAGAAGACAGCTTGTACGCTGTAGCAGTAAATTGTGGAAAATGTCCCTGTACATGAAAGTTTTCAGCCGACTGCACTATTGTTAAAGCGATGCTAACGGGACACTCGTAAAACGCGTATTTTTAAATTACCAGGACTGGTCCCTGGGGTGCGATTTCTCTCTTCTGACTGCTGGCCGCATCCTATATATTCTTCATCTCCTGGTTCCATTTTAATAATTATTTCAGGCTTCACAGAAGCAAATCCTAGAAGAAAGTAAATATATATTTTTTCATTTGTTTGTAGGATTTTCAGAACTAATAATAAAAACATTTAAATAAAATGCAGCATGGTTTATGTTTAAAATAAAGTCTTTTACTAACACTAAGATCTGATTAGTAACAAATACACATATTTTCCCCAAAACCCAAATAAAGGAACCCCGCCATGAATACTCCCACCATGGGAACCTGGGATGTGTGATGGATACTTACTGGGATGTCTATAAGAGTTACCTGAGCTGTCCTCTGGAGTATTCTCACTCTCCTCGTTCTGCAGATCTTCAGTCTCATAGGAACCATCTTCTTGTTTGATCTTAATCACAATTTCCGACCTCCTAGTTGCGTAATCTACAAAGAAATTTAGAATTTGACAGCAGATGAGAACCGTTTGGCCCGTCGTTGGTCTTGTCTTAGATTCAGGAGCCATATACCTACCCCATGCATGTTTACATTCCATTTAATGGGCCGTCAGAGACCTCAGAGGTTTCTTCTCTACATATAATAATTGTATTTTAATGTCAAACTGGAAAATCACATTGTTCCCAGTTTATTAGCCCTTTATTAAAAGGGAATCCCAAATAATTGTTTAACTATAACTCTGCTAAATCGCCCTTTGCATACCAAAAATTGTAAAATTGGATTGCGAAAGGTTTGGTGTCAAATCACTGCCTGACATTTGGGTATGTGGTCTATAAACTGAGAGTTCTTTGGGTATCACATCAAAAGGCTAAAGGGAATGGTCTCTAGAGTATTAGTAATGTCTAAGGGATAAGTCTTTCCTACCATGCCCTTTCCATTTACTATGTACCAGAAATTAATACGATGTAGACAGGATGTTACCCATGGTGATTAACCATTTTTTTATGAAATAACGTACATAATATCGAATGGACAGTAAAATTAAACATACCCTTATTTTGCATATTTAATGTTAAAATTTCCATTACCTGGAGATATTGGGGACTGGTAATCTTCCATCGCTGGTTGCCCACAAAGCTTTTTGGATTCCTTTTCTAAGCATTCCATTTTCTCCTTGAAGAAATAAAAAAGGAAAAATGCACAAGATTCCTCAAATAATAATAGGCACTTTGTGCGACTATTTAGCGCTCACATCATTTTCTAGTAAGCAGAAAAATGTGCTATATATTTAATATATGATGGGAGTTTTTACCCTATGAACTTTTTCTTATTTTTTTTTTTAATGATTTACTAGTCAGGATGGCAGATACTACTGTTCCCTCTTTCAATGTGTGCACTACTGAATTGAACGTGCCCTGGCGTCTACCAGGTCGGCTATTCCTATGCGGGGGGGTGACTAAGAAGAAAAGCCTGTCCTGATTTTTGGAATCATTAAAGAAAAGACTCGACATCCAGATAATAAATACGTGAAGCTGTGCGGAAGCTAGATCTGGCAGGTCAAATCGGAATTACTGGGCAATGGTGCGCAATCATACAGCAAGGAAAGGGTTAATTTTGCATACTTTAATACTCTCAACTGTGTAGGGTTAGAATACATTCCTCATTATAATTCAGGGCAACTCTGACCCCAATTGAAATACCCTGTAAAAGGTATTAAGCCAAACCCTCCCCTTCATACCATGCTGTTTACTGATTACTCAATTACCTGGAATCCAAAGCCCTCTTTATTCTCGGAGCCTCTATAGGGACTGATAATGATAACATCAACAGATCAGCAGGTATCTAGCAGCAGCCATAACCAGAAAAGACACACATAAGGGGCGTGAATGTCAGCTGTAACCTGATTGGAGGAGCGGCCGGGATGTCAGCTAGACGCCGCAAAGCATTCTGGTTCTTGTAGTTCTGTCGCCTACCTTGTAGTTTTCTAGTACGATAAGAATCCTGAGGGAAAAAACATAGTTGGCGCCGTACTGCTTTATTTGTGTTTGAGAAAGAATAAGAATTAATGAGGGGACATTAACTCACATGCTAACTTTACCACATATCTCTGCCTACTTAGGATCAAATAGGAACTTAAATTAAATATCTCCAAAAGTTATTTCGCAAAATACCACTTGCAGCAGAAAAGGCTGTGGTAATGATATCTCCTAACTGGATTAGTAAGATAAAACAGTACTGAGATGACTCTACAGAGAAAAAGTACCTGTCCTACTGCTCAGAACTTTACGAACTTTTTCCAGGAACATTCATGATGCTTGGCGCCTCATGTGCTGTGTAATGGACGCTCTATGGTTTGCCATGAACTGCATGGTGTTGAGGAGGGAGCAGGTCACAGCCTGCTGAGAGACTACTCTCTTTAGGACAGTCTAGAGCAGTGGTTCTCAACCTTCCAAATGCTGTTTGGTGACCCCCAACTATAAAATTATGTAATTATATATTGTGAAATATGTGTTTTCCGATGGTCTTGGGTGACCCCTGTGAAAGGGTCGTTTGACCCCAAAGGGCCAGGGACTAGCCCCATCTCCCTCAACCCCTTTTACTCTCACCCACCCCGGCCTTTCCATCTCCCCATGTCCCCAGGCTGTTTCCACCAATGTGCTAACCCTATGTGCCATGTAATATGTGCTGGAATTGTGTTTGTACACTGCTTTTACTGTATTGTGACCTTGTGTGAATAACACAGTTTGGACTCTCCTGGAAAATCCTATCCCCTTTGCATTTTGGAACAATAAAACCACTAACTATAAAAAAATAAAATAAAAAGGACAGGTAATGGAATACTAATACTAATTACTAAAAAAATACTAATTGATTCCCTTAATGTACCGGTGGTCCTACCCTCATACTTGGTCCGCCATTGTCATTGAGGTTGCTAAGCTTGGAATCTAGAGATGATAGATAAAATATATAAAATGTACTTAACCTGTTATAAAATATGTAAAACTATAATCTTTTTATAATATAAGTTTGGACATCAGAAACATTATTGTTTGCTATCTGCATGCCAGGTTACTTTAAGCCAAAGGCAGGTACATTTTAGCATTCCAAAAAATGCTGTTTCCTGGAAATGCCAGCAGGAGCGCCAGCGACATGAAGGGTGGGGGTGGGATTGCTGGGCGCCAGATTTAAAAATTCTGGAACTGCTCCTACTGGTCCTACTATTCATTATCGTTGGAAACCATGTTTGCTGGTATTGACCCTTGGCTCGCAAGACTACTCTTCGGCCTAGTGATTCTGATCCTACATTACCCTACCTGTGTACAGTACCTACCTGTTTACTGTACTGAACCCAGATGTGTCTGACGATCCATTCTGCATTAACCCTTGGCATGCTGTATCATTCTTCTGTGATTCCAGCCTACATAAAACCTACGCTGGTTTTTGTACCGGCCTGAGCATTGTCTACTACCACTTCGTACTACCTGCCTTTACCTGCCTACACCCAAGCCTCTTCACTGTTCTTCTAAGTCCCTGTCTGCTTATCTAGGGCCCCACTCCTTGCTAGGTGACCCAGGGCTGATGAACCTCTGCGGTGACTGCTCATTCAATAATGGCGGATGTGACACTGCTCAAGTGGCAGCTTTCGGCCCGTAGTTAGATATGTCTGGCCACACGCTACATGAGCAGAAAAAAGTAGCATGTAACCAAGAATATGCCGCAGGCAAAAAAATGCCTGGGCTATCTGTCAATCTGGTCTTGCTTAAGGTGGTATAGTGACTGCATCTTTACAAGTGAATTGTTTTTTATTGATTCAATTTTATTTATGTCTTTTATTACTTTGTATTCAAGTATATTTCTAGAATAGAACTGCTATCCTGCTGGGAGATTTGTTCCACTGAAGGCATATTCCCAGGCCAAACCAGGAGATGATAAAATCCGCTGCCTTCAACAGAATAATGAGGCGCGCCAAAATAATTTACCCAGGTAGGTTTCATGTAGGTAAAATTCCATATGTCATATAATTATTGTCCCTGCTTTTGAACGGTTCTGGTTGTGTATTTGGAAGCTGAGGGACACATTAACTAGTATTAAAAGGTGATCTTATTCATATGATTCCCATATACTGTATACCCTAACGCTTACTGTATTTGCACCTTTTTGTTGGTGCTTAAAGCAAGCGCCTGTTCTTTTCTATCTGATTTATCTAAATGTCTATTTTAATTGACTAATCTCATAATCCGAATTCTGAAAGAAGGGGATACACAGTACACCCTAATGTTTAGTAATAAATAGTGCCGTTTTATTTAGCTTTTTGGGCCTTTTATATTGCATCTGCATCAAAATAAAAAAAAATGTCTAACGTTCATTGCATCTGCAATACATTGCATTGCATGTGCATTTTAGGCATATGTAGGTTTATCGGGGCCACAGAAAGAAAAGAAGAAAAAATTACCAATAGTCAGTTTTTAAACTAATGTTAATATTGACTACTAATTTGAATTTTATTTTGTAAATTGATTTTTTCCCCTTACGTTTAAGAATAGTTTAAGAAGAGTTTTGTGTTTTTTTTGCTGAATTAAGGAATTTGTTTTTTTTTGTTGGGAGAGGGAGCACAACAGACCGTATTACATTATTTTGCTATTTGGTAAAACCTGTGCATTTTCTTGCAATGTGTAAAGAAAATTAATTCTTTTGAATAAAAGCATTTCAGATTACATGCAAAAGATAAATTAAAGGATGCATGATAGAAATACAACTATTTTTTTAAAAAACCTTCCATCGATGAATCCGGTTTATAATACACCAATTTCTCTATGATAAAAAGTGTTAAGAAATAAATAAAAAATGTGTCATGTACATGCAAATACTTCAAACTTGTTCCAAGCACTAAGCCATAGAAAAAATCATTCACACATTTCCTTAAGAAGATTTTCTGACAGGTTATTCATATTTTCTCTCTTGTGTTTCTGCATCATAGTATAGACATCACTAATTAGTGCATGACATATTGTTGTTAGACTTTACAGCCACTGAATGGATTTTTTTGAAGCACGCATTTCGGGTTCTCAGCAGCTGGAACAATAGAATCAGCCGCATATTACATATTGGCTTTGTTTTGGGACACCTCATCTAGACCAATTTATCCCTTCCTTAATCTTAATCACACCAGTGCAATAATCTCATAAAAGACTTGTAAAACAATAACATTTTATAGAATGCGCATGATAAAGTTCGTTCCATATTTCTTTTTGAGTATGTACCTGATGTGAAATACAGGTCTGAAGTATACATGCTCCAAGGTATAACCTTTGAACATCAACATTTCAACATTTTTACTGGTAAATGTATATATCTATATATATATATATATATATATTTTTTTTTTTTTTTATTATTATTATTTTTTATTTTATTATTTTTTTTAAACTGTATTTAAATGATTAATTATGATTTTTTTTTAGCCTGCCAGAAGACATGGATGAAACAAATCAGACCATGGTGCAGTATTTCATTATTAAAGGGATTTCAGATGCCCCCAGTCTCCAGTTACCCATCTTCCTCTTGATTCTAATCATTTATTTCCTAGTTCTCGGTGGTAACATGACCATCTTCTTGCTCGTCTGCTCAGACTCTCAGCTGCACACCCCTATGTACTTCTTCCTATGTAACCTCTCTGTTCTAGACATGTGTTGCTCCACTGTAACATTACATTATTTACTCGTGATGTACGTAACAGGGAATAATGTCGTTTCGTTTGTCAGCTGTATGGCACAAGTGTTTTTTTTTGCATCTTTCACCAGTAATGAGCTGTTGATACTGACGGCCATGAGCTATGACCGATTCATGGCCATCTGTAATCCTTTACATTATCGAATGGTTATGAGTATGAGAATGTGTTCTGTGTTGGCTTTTGCCTCTTGGTCGCTGGGGTTTATAGAGATTATACCTTACATGGTTTTAATTCTAAATATTTTCTGCTACAGATCCAACGTAATTAACCATTTTTTCTGTGATATAATGCCTGTTATAAAACTGTCCTGCAGTGACACTTCAGCCTTGGAGACATTGATTTTCACAGAAGGACTGTTCCTTTTAAGTTTCACCCCCTTAATCCTTACGTGTATCTCCTACACCTTCATTATTGTCACCATATTGAGGATCCGTTCCAGCACCGGGAGGCGTAAAGCGTTTTACACGTGTTCCTCACACTTGACGGTCGTTGTTCTCCTCTACATGTCCCTTTTCCTCCAATACCTGAGACCATTTTCAATGGACACTTTGGACTCCGGGAAACTTTTCTCTCTTGTTAACACGGTTGCTGTTCCAACATTAAACCCGGTGATTTACAGCTTAAAAAATAAAGATGTCAAGTCTGCTGTAAAAAGAAAGCTAAGACATTGTAAATCCTAAATGATCCAAATTCATTCGGCGAATGAAAGTTTCATTGAGGGAGGGGGTATATATATTATATATATAATATTATATATATATTATATATATATTTTTTGGTGTATATATATAATATATATATATAATATATATATATACTACATATATAATATATACTACTGTGCATCTTAAGTTGGGGTTCGCTTGTTGTTGAGCAATACCATTGTTTTTATGATGTAAATGACAATTGTGTCTGGAACGCGCTTGATTCTTCATAGGCGCCCGAGGCCCTTTATCCCTCCCATCCACTCCTGTGTTCCAATGGCCCTTTATTCAACTCCCATCACTGACTAGTGATTCCAGATGGCCCTTTAATCACTCCATCACTCCTGTGTTCCAAATGGCCCTTTATCAAATACCATACACTTCCTGTGTTCCATGGCCTAGTATCACTCCTATCACTCCTGTTTCCAATGGCTCCTTTATCATCACTCAAAATCCTGTGATGCGCGAAAGTGGGCCCTATTTTGATCTACTCGCCATCTCATCCTGTGTTCCAAAAATGGCGCCCCTCTTTACAAATCACAATCCCATTCGCTCCTTTCGTGTTCCACAGATGGCCCTTGGATATTATCACTTCCCATCATCCTGTGTTTTCCAATGGCTTTTATCTACACCCCATCACTCCCTGTGTTCAATGGCCCTATTAATGAATCCACTCACATCACCCTCTGTGTTCCAATGGCCCTTTTATGCACTCCCTATCAACTTCCTGTTGTTCCATGATGCCCTTTATCACACTGGTTCCATCACTCCTGTGTTCCAATGGCACGTGTTCACTAATCCAAGTTTAAGTTTAAAAGGCTAATTGATCATTATAAAACCCTTTTCAATTATGTTACAGCTAGAAACTTCCTTAGTATGCCACAGCTTTTGAATAGTAGTATATACACTATATGGACACCTGACCATTACACCAACACGGACTTTAATGACATCATATTCTAAAGACATTAATATGTAGTTGGTCCCACCTTTGCAGCTATAACAACTTCCACTCTTCTGGAAAGGCTTTCCACAAGATTTTGGATAGTTTCTCATCCAACCATGTCTTTATGGACCTTGCTTTGAGCGCTGGGGCCCAGTCATGAATTCAATAGAATAGGGCCTTGCCCAAACTTTGGAAGTTGGAACCGTAACATTGTCCAAAATGTCTTGGTATACTGAAGCATTAAGATTTCCGTTAAACCCTGAAAAACAGGCCCATACCATTATTCCTCCTTCACCAAACTTTACAGTTGGCATAATGGAGTCAGGCAGATAACACTCTCCTGGCATCCACCAAACAAAAGTGTTATTCGACACTCCACAGAACACGGTCCACCTCTGAGTCCAGTGGTCCACTCACTCCGACGCCTGGCATCGTACTTGGTGATGTGAGGCTTGCATGCAGCTGCTCGGCCATGGAAACCCATTCCATGAAGCTCTCACCGCACAGTTTTTGAGCTGATATTAATGCCAGTGGAGGTTTGGAACTCTTCAGCTATGGAAGCGCTCTCATACTTAAATTTTACATCCCTCAGCTGGTCACCATTAGGTGGCTGGTGACACTAGTCCCCCTCCGCATTGAAGAGGTGGCATGGGTTGAGACACAATTTGCTGATGCCCTACCTGATGGGCCTTCCCTGCTCCTCAACCTCCTGTCCAGCTCTTTCCTACCTGACACCTCTAATCCGGCTCCTCAACTGCCTCCCTCCAATCCCCTACAGCCTCTTAATCCAAAGCTATCATTCAACAAGAGACAAATGCTGACTCTCACAATCCCACTCAACCCAACACTCTCAACCAAGCACTATTTAAGTGTAACATGTTTGAAAAAAATGGCAACCACAATTAGCCATTCCCACCAAATATGGTACAAAAAGGCACCGCAATTGGTGGTCATTTGTAATTCACAGCATAATGCTATGTTTCATGAATTTAATTGTGCACCATGTACGCAACAAAAAAATTAAATATGCAGCATGATGTGTAATAATTGGAATTTAGGACTAAATATTTCACCCTAATTAATATCGTGCTAGTTATGTAGTTGGAGGTTTGGGTTTTGGGGACCTCATGGGATCTGCTCCCAGGTTTATCGGAAGATTATTATTACTTATTTCACTTAGAAAAGAGAACACAGACACACATGGAAGATACGAGTCAGGAGGTACATGTAGACATCAGTGTATTGTCATATACAGTTAGAAGGCCATGATGACAATAGAAATGGGTAACTCCTCTTAAGATTCTGTGATCTGTACTTCTCACCCATCAGGCACAGCGGACGGGTGAAGCTTTGTAATATCCCTTTATGCCAAAATCAACAAATATGGCTTTATCTTACTTTTAATAGTTTAACCCCCTAGTGCTATTTTTTTTTCCTTTTTGGAATTGAAATGTGCTTCAGTGTGTGGGTGTGCGTTATTGCTTTCTTTATGGTCAGTAAGAGTGTATTATTATTTTTATTATTACTTTTATTATTTATTTAGCACCAATAACATCTGTAGTGCTGGAAACTTAATCCCAGCAGTTTCTGATTTAAATGGCCGGTTGCCGTCTCCTTAAGTGAGATTATTATATGGAATCCATTAATTGTATTTGCAACTTTTTTTTTTCATTTGTTTTGGGCTGAAAGGAAACGAAGTGCAAAGGCATTAAATACTAGAATATTACTTTAAATTATTAAACATACACTGACAAATATGAAGAAAGGGGAATCCTTTTTCAATCATCAGCAGCATTGTACACTTTCCAGGTTTACGTGAAACAGCAGATCCAGGTTAATGCTTTCTAAACATCTTTGACGTATTGTGTATTAATCAGAATGCTGGATGCTTTGTCTCTCAAAATCTATACAATGAAACCTATTTCTTTTTTTTTTATAGTAGCAGTAATAGAAAAATGTATGATTCTAAACGTTAAATTATTTCTTTAAAGTCACTGACATGGAAGCAAATGCTCAAAGCTAATGTCATCAGGGTGCATGAAAATAGAACTGTTTTAAGGGACGGTATTATACTCTTTATTTAAGGATTCTGGGTTTAAGGATTCTGACGTTCCTAGGACCTGTCCCAGCGCTTCCCACCAGATCCTCTCTCTTGGTCCTTTGTACTGCTGCCTGCATCCATTGTGTCTCTCCCTGCTCCTTCAGCATCTCCCCCTCTCTTCTGTCTGTGCATCCCAGCATCTCTCCCTTACGTTTACTTTACTGAGAAGGTGGTAGATAGGTGGAGCAGTCTCCCAGTATAAGAAGTAGAGGCTAATACAGCGAGAGAATGTAAACATGCATGGGATAGGCATACGGCTCCTGAATTTAAGACAAGACCAATGACTGGTTAAGGTTTGAGTCTTTACAGCAGGAAGAAGCGGCGACTAGACTGGCCAAATGGGTCTTTTGTGCCATCACATTGTTTGTGTATCTGCGAATTAACCTTACAGAGGGACTTTATAAACATGATCTAGAAATTTGGTGGCCAAAGAATATCTGCAAAACATATTTCACCAATAAGTTTGACATATCCAACACTGGCTCTCTTAATGCATAGGTGGTTATGATGCTTATTCGCACGTATGATTCAGTGCTGTGGCCAAATGTGGCATAACATGCGCAACCGGTTAGACAAGTTCGTCAAATTAAAGCCATTCAGGAACTAGTTGCCCACACTGTGTGTGTACTGCAGGGGGCGCCACTTCATGCCGGCCACAAACCACAAGGATTAAAAACAAGGTATAAAGCGCAACTCCGGTTTTCTTATGGTAATGATTTATTAAATATAACGGAATATTTCACAAATGGCTCTAGATAAGGTCATGAAATTTCCCCCTGGAAATATGTAAGCGAATAAATAGTAGATAGGCATAAAACATCTGGCGATTCAGTATAAATGCTGTAATTAGTTTTATTTAGTGTTCTTCCTAGAACCTGCACAGAATCTATACAGCTTTCAAGCAGATAATAACTGATAACTCATTAATTGTGAATATTTGGACTGCAGGATCTTGGGTTAACACAGCATGTGGTCTCAACAAGTGACATGCGCGGCTTCAAACCCATTGGGCTCAGTGTTAACCCTCCGAAGAACATTACCAGTTCAACCTGTAAGGTATACTGGCATTGCAGGAAATGTGAAAATAGGAGAAACATATGTATCCTAGGACAAAGCTTTAAACACCACATGCAGTTAGATCAGTGATCAGAGAGTCCTGTATATAAAATAGAACAATCTCCACCGGTGAGTCTGGAAATAACATCTGACTGATACTATAGCTTTTTTAACCTTGTAGGTGCCATTGGACCCCATTTGTTCTTCTCAGCTGTTTTACCATTGTGCGGACCCTGGCACCCAAACGGTTAGCTACCTACCCAAGTGGCCAACACCTCCGAACCAGATGGCAATAAAAGATACAGGAAGAATTCCAGAAATATACACAATGTGCATTTTGTTTGGATTTTTCGATGCACCAATTATTGCTGCACTCACTCTGAGATTCTTGACTTTTTATTCTTCATAGTAGATGTAGTAATATTCATAGTTTTCCCTTACCAGCACCTCGGACTTGACTTCTCTAACTGACTATCCAGAAAGTCAAGAAAGATGGAGAGCTCCAATCGCACCATGGTGACCTATTTCGTTCTTAAAGGGATCACAAATGTTCCCAGACTGGAGGTTCCGATTTCTCTTCTGGTTCTGCTCATGTATCTCCTCACTTTGGGTGGTAACATGACCATTCTCCTGCTCGTCTGCTCGGAGCCTCAGCTACACACTCCCATGTACTTCTTCTTGTGTAACCTCTCTGTTCTGGACATATCATCTAGCACGGCCACCCTACATAGGATTTTCGTACTGTTCTTTACCGGAGATAACAGAATTTCAGTTTTTGGTTGTATGACACAAATCTTTATGTTTTTAACCTTAACCACTGACCAGCTTCTCTTACTCGCAGCTATGAGCTTTGATAGATACGTTGCCGTCTGCGACCCCATGCATTATTCCATGGTCATGAACCGCACGGTCTGTGCTTTATTAGCTGCCAGCGCCTGGCTTTTGGGTATCGTAGAAATTTCTCCTATTTTTTGGACAATTTCGGGTTTTTCTTGTTACAGATCCAATGAGATCAACCACTTCTTGTGTGACATTATTCCCCTTATGAAGCTGTCTTGCAATGACAAGTCTTTTTTGGAACTTTATTTATTTACAGAGGGGTATTTCATTGGATGCTTCTGCCCGTTTCTCATGACTTTTGTGTCCTATGTCCTTATCATCATCGCCATATTGAAGATTCGTTCCAGCACCGGAAGACGCAAAACCTTCTACACATGTTCCTCGCACCTCACGGTTGTTGTCTTTCTGTATGCGACTCTTGTAATTCAATATCTGAGACCAAACTCGACGAACAGCCTGGAGTCTAATAAACTATTCTCCCTTTTTAACACGGCCACCGTCCCGTTGTTGAATCCTCTAGTATACAGCCTCAAGAATAAAAATGTGAAGTCGGCACTGAGAAGAAGGCTTAGGTTGTGTAAATTAATGTTTTAAAGTCAAACTCCACTCAAATAAAGTCTTATTTTTAAAAAATTACTATATTAAGATGAGTTGCGATACAAAAAAAAACATGAATTAACAGATCATGAAAGATATATATAATACAATCGGTTAATAAGGTATTCCTAGTGAAAACATATATATAGATGGAATTTATCGTGTCATTTTGTTTGGATCTTTGGACTTTATTTGGAATTTTGTAAGGAAAAGGGGGAGGCAATGGGGCAATCCGTCAACGGATGCACAAGAAGAGCGTAGAGTAATTAAGAAGTTTTTGTTATAACTGTCGAGTAAATAGAAATTATGTTAATGTACAAAGATTCTGTTCAACTACATTAAAAATAAATACAAATTATATTTTTATGAAACTCCATTTTAATGTAGGGATGAACTATCCTGTTTAAATGTTCAGTCTTTCTTTCTTTTTTCACAGCCGATTAGGTGAGAAATGGAAAATATACATTTCCAAATCCTTATAGCTCTAAAACGTGAAATTCACTGAGCTGAAACGTAAACGCCAACCAATTTCTTTCACCAAAAATATCTCAAATATGATAGAAATATACAAATGAGCGGCCATATTTATTAAAATGAAATTGATTAAAATAAATCTATACAAAAACCTGTAATGGAGCCCAGATGTGCAAGATGGCGCCCCAGTGCGTATACATCTAATCAACCATAAACATATATATCCACAAACATAGTCAAACATGAGTATTGTTGGAGCACATCCAAGCCTACTTATATTACTAAATACAATTATATGGTCATATGAATTATAGAAAGATAGAATTTGACGGCACATAAGAGCCATTGGGCCGTCCAGTCTGCTCATTTTTTTCTGCTAGGTAAGCATTATAGTCTGGAGAGCTTACACTGTTGCTCACTTACACTCGCAATGCTTTGGGATACTTTTCCCATTAAAAAATATAAAAAGAATAGAAGCTAAATGTGAATGTATTGGAAACAAATGTGATAAAAGATGGCAGAACTTGCCCGTCAATAAACAATCTCTATCCTAAAACCTACCGAGGATGCTAAATCAGCTTCTGCCACCAAGCAGGACTAATGCCCAGTGGGCCACTGGCCGATAGCCCCCCTTTTACTGCTGCTGCAGGGGCAGTTTGGGTTCTGGGTTTTGCGGCCTGTAGCTTGATAGGAATGGCCGCACATCACAAGAGCGTAACATTGAAGGCCGCCCATATGTTCCCATGTACACCTTTAAGTACCAGGGGCCTTTAGTCATCCCCAGTCTGGTTCTGCCGCCATGACTTAATGGGTCTGTGAGTAAAAAATGAAGTTGTGCAACAGAACTATCCAGTGTAGCAACCCCCTGTAGTCTTGCCTTAAATAAAGTGTGCCAAGTGCACATTACTCTTTGTATGAGTTCTCGCTCTGTTATCTGAGACCAATCTGCTAGCCAGACACCCGACTCCTTATCATACTGCCTGTGGGGAAACAATGGAGTAGCTCAGTCTTAATCACCAAGCATGGGCACTCTGACTAATAAAAATCTAGGTAGGGATTTCATAGCAGTGCTATAAAGAATCAGCAAGTCACCGCAAATGTTACACAACTGACGACAATGGCGGATAAGGAGAGTTTATTGGAACAAACCGAGATAAAACCAAGTTTTTGTCAATGCGACTGACATTACTGTATACATTGCTGGGGTTTATGCTCCAGGAAAAAAATACCCTTTAACAAAGTGTAGTTTTTTTGGTAACCTATTGCCCCTGTAGTTTTTTCCAGAACTTTTGTTGGCCTACATTGTACTTAAGTATCGTTACTCTACATTTCA
>VKOC01005461.1:0-25747 GCA_009364415.1 Spea multiplicata | reverse complement strand
GGGGGGGTATAAGGCATATGCGGGGAGGGCAGTGTGGCATGTCTGGGGATGTTGGAGTGGTGTATCAGGGTGTATGTGGCATATCTGGGGGTAGAGTGGAGTTGCAAATCTGGGGGTAGAATGGCGAGGGATGTCTGGGGAGGGCAGCGAGGGATGTCTGGGGAGGGCAGGCGAGGGATGTCTGGGGAGGGCATGCGAGGGAATGTCTGGGGAGGCAGCGTGGCATGTCTGGGAGGCAGCGTGGCATGTCTTGGGGAGGCAGCGTGGCATTGTCTGAGGGAGGGATGTGAGTGGCAGTCTGGGGAGGATGGAGTGGCATGTATTTTTGGGAGGAGCAGCGTGAGCAAGTCTCAAATGTGCAAATAGAAATGGGGGGGGGGGGCTGGGTTGGCGAAGATAGAAGACAAGAATATGCAATTTTATCAAAGTGGTTTTTTTTTTATTGCTGCGGGTTTGTATTTAACCAGTCTGCGATCTTTTGTTTATTAAAGTTAATTTTAAATAAAATGAAAATTTTTTTTTCTAGATGTAATCATTTAATCGATAAAAGATAATCGGCCAACTAATTGATTATGAAAATAATCGTTAGTTGCAGCCCTAATGCACACACAACATTACAGCACAGTTTCACACTCATAAACTACTCCTTTTTACCTCTGTGTAAGACACCACGCTGCTGCATCTCTACTATAGCGTGTTACGTGACCCCACTGAGGGTCTCACTGCACTCGTCTCGCTCAGAGGGCCTGGCGTCTCTAATGGCGGCCCTGCCAGTGTTCCCCATGACATAAGAAAACCCTAGGTGCTAATATATATATAGTAGTAATATAAGTAGTAGTATAGTAGGATATATAGATATAGATATATATAATGTTATTTTAAATGGCATTTTCCTTCTTGTTGCCACGTTGTAGCTTCACAAAAGAAATTGTAAATAGATGCTCATGTTGCTTTTACTAAACCGCTTTGGTAGAGTCCACCAAGCATGTTACAGTTAATCCATTGGGCTGACAGTAGGACACTAATGCAGTCTTAACTGAAGGATTATGTGAAATGAAAGGCAATTTGCATGAAATTCCCTGGCTATGCCTTTGGTGGAGCTGAAACTGATAAAAATTAATAGTAGTTAATTAAAAAAAGAACAGTATATAAATAATAATACAAAGTTATATTCTATGTCAAATAATAATGTGGTTTTAGATGTGAGAGCTTCTCTTTAATAGGGGAATTAATGTGATCCATGAAATGGTACTTACGTGTATCATTAATGATTTTTATGAAGGCCATTAATTGTCAGGAGCTGAAGATATCCCTAATTTAGTTACTGTATTCAAGCAGGAATTTCAGCTAATGAGACGTTAGTAAGAACAGTGTCAGATGGGATGCTCAGATACAGTATAATTAAATAAAAGTTGAATACGAAAAGTCGTCTCGGGACTGTTCACCCTGAGACTCGTGGTCAGGTTGTTTCTGGGTCTTAGAGCTGACCCAGACAGACCAATCAGTCCATCGTGGATTTAAAACCTCCCAGGTGAGAACACCAGATCCCTTACTTATTCTAAAAGATAATTGGTAGCTGGGACTCCTGCAGGTTCACTGCTCATCAGATCTGCCAATTGTGCAGGGTGTTGATATCAAAGATAAAACTCTATTATATCTACATCTAATTTGTATGTCGTTCTACGTACCGTGTGGATAATATGCATGTAAAGTATAATAATGAATGTGGATACGGTGCCAGGTATTTGTTTATGTGGTCTTTGCATGTGTTAACCCCTTAATGACAAAGCCCGTATATGTACTGGCTCAAAATGCATTGTTTTCAATGGGTTTAGGGACCGCCCATTGTCCTTAAGGGACAAATAGGCTTCAGTCTGACACTTAGTGTTGAAAGTCAGCAGCTCTGTATTCAGATCAACTGCTCGCATCTTTAATCTATATTACAAGCAGGACGAGCGTGTTACATCTAGCCCCCAGCATACATTGTCAATGTATAGAGGAGATCATTTTTATGGTTGTTAGGTTGCACAACTGTAAATATGAGCTGTGAAATATGAGCTGGCTTACCATGTAAATAGGACAAGGTCCACATTCTAATTTTACACCTTTACTAATCTGTATGGTTATTTTCTGGAGCTTGAACACACACCGTTCTGGGTTCTCCTGGTGATGCTGGTGAAACATCCTGAAACTTTGCGATACTGATTCATACACAAATATTTTAATGTACAAAAGTAAGATTCAATGCGTTACCATATAAGGACATATTACCTAACAGTGCACTTGCGGTCATAACTTTCTGTATTTTATTTATACTATGCAATGATTAACTAAACAAATAAACTTGAATGTATAATTCTTATTCTGAACTCAATTTAAAAGCAGCTATCGAAACGGAATTAAATCCCTGAAAGTTTAGTGATTATTGTGATTAGCAATGTGTCCCTCGCTTCCTGGCACTGAAAGGGTTAACCGATTCGAGCATGGCTTCTCTTTATTCATGGCAGACTTTCGGAAGTGGGTGGTAGATTTTGATAACGAGTGCCGCGTTTGTTTGTTTGTTTTTGTTGCAGGGCTTCAATCCTCCCAGTTTGTGTGGCTTAGGAAATATTGGCAGAGAAGTCTTCCCGATCTCAACAGTCTCTCCTTGAGCGGCGTCGTAGAGGATCCTGACCAAAAGCGCACTTTAGCAGTGGAGGGCAAAGTCGAGTCAGGTGTGTGTGTGTGATAGATACCTACACAAAAAAGGCAAACATCCATATATATATATATATATTTCATAATTCATATGTGGTTAGTTCATGGTCTTAAGAATGATTGTTCTGAAAACAGGACACTGTATATCAGTCTAAATGTTTGGAAAACAATGTAAGCTATTTACGTGTGGAATGTGTCATGTAATGTCATATGACTGCTAGTAACAATATTACATATTACCATATATATACTTACATATATACCCCTATATAACTATATTACTACGTATTATTGGTAATATTACATATTACCATATATCAGTATGTGTGTACAAATATCTAAACCCCCAAATATCAATGTCCTCCCTGCTGACGGTAAGCATTGTAAAAGGCCCAACTTACAGATTCACTGCATAACCAGTGAACTCGTTCCAGTTACATAGCAAATGAACTGCACTGCATGTTAAACTGTCAGCACTGGACGTCTGCCGGGTTCGCCTTCAGCTAGGACGTAAGCTTAGTTGTCAGGACTGCACTGGCACATCTGGGACCCTGTGGCCTCTATACGTTAGAACTTTGTGGATGCATACACATGCACATCAGTACTGACTGACATATTCTAGCCTGTGGGCAGTGATTTCAATCAAATAGCAAATCAGTTACATTAGCGAAGCAAATTTAGTTAGCCTCGGTTAGTTGGTGAAGAGAAAATGTCCCTTTTATAAAATAGCCGCCACACATTAAGAAACAGGGTTTGTACCTTTTGTCAAAGCATACATTGTTACAATTGGTCTTACAATTGGTTTTAGGAATTTGAATATGTGTACATTTTATGTTATATGTGTAAACATCTGCAACAACCCTCTGATTGGGTTCTGTTTTCTATGATCTATAACTCAAATTGAAAGGTAGGGCAGGTTTGAAAATTCTACGGCCTATTTCAACATAGCCTTGTTCTGAAGATTTAAGGCTAAGTGTAGTAGCTTAATGAAGTTTTAAATGCAAGATATGTAATATGACTTCCCCACATTATTTGCACAATAATACTATTGTCTAAGTAGGTCATGCAATGATATTTGCCTGTGTGGTGGGCAACTGAAGTCCATGGAAAGTCCTGTAGATGCTTTTACATGCTACACATAATGTAAATGCTACCATTACTGTTGCAGATTAGCCTTTTAAAGCAATCGTTTTGTTGGGTATTGTTGGATATCTGCACAATAGGTTGATCACATATAGCACCATTTTAGGACATATATATATTTTACTCATTGCTGATGAGCACAGGTAACGGCTCATGTATGTGGCATGTATGATGTGCAAACTAACAAAAGGGAATTAATTACTCAGTTACACAGCCTTTGTACTGCAGGGCAACACTTTTCATGTACTGGTCCTCAACCAGGGGCATAACTAGAGACCACATTGCCCTGGTGTGAAAATTGCCCGGAGCCCCTAACTTCAACAGCTGGTCTGTGACATCATTGCCCCCCAAACAACTTGTCTGTGCCTTCTTTGCCCCTTGCCCCCCTCTTTAAACATACAACATATGTAAACACACATACACAAATTGCACACACTTATTCATACTCCATAATACACACACCATCTCTACACGCCACATACTTCACCCATCTCCAAATAGCTCTCACTAAAGCACTCTTACACATCCATGCTCAGCATATCACCACATATTTCATCCACATCACTCGATCACACAAAACTTCCTACGAGTGCTCCCATGCTTCACACACCACAGTCTATGTTTACACCATCCGATGGAAACACACATACAATATCTACACAATCCTTAAATTGCGTCACCCACCCACATATTACCACACTCATGCTTCACACACACAAATCGCCAATCTCATGAATCTCTTACTCACACACACACCCCACATACCAACTCCATGCTCACACACTGCACAATTTAACACATCCATGCTCACACACACAATTAAAGATTATCCGATGCTTCACTACACACACAACACGACTATACACTTATCCAATGCTCACCACCAAATATTACACATCCATGCTCACACCACATATTACACACTCCACTAAAGCTTCACACACACAATTTACATACGCCCATGCTCACTCACAGACTACACACACTATTACACATCCCATGCTCACACACAAATTACACATTCCATGCCACACATCACAATTAGATATCCATGCTCACTCACACACACACACTATTACACATCCATGCTCACACACAATTACACATCCATTCTCACATACCTAAATACAAACACATAAACATACATACCCCCGCTTACCTCTCACTGCTCCTGTAGCTTGCTGTCCAGCTGCTCACACACACTGTGCGAGCAGTCTCGATTTTACCGCAGGTTCACGTGATCTAACCTGACCCCGATACGCTCCTGTCTCCCAGTTAAAATAGTTTAGAAAGGGCCCTTCCAACCTGGATTGGTGCGGTGCAGGTAGGAAGTGCCCTTTTTAAACAAGTTTGAGGAGACAGGAACAAGGGGTCGCATGTAGTTACGCCGCTGTCCGCAACATTATGAAATGTAAATGTGTGACTGATGTGGTTACTATACTGTACATAGGCATGTAATAGGCACAAGCTTTCAGCCCTCCCTTTATTCAGAATGTCCCCAACTTACATAAGTGGATCGTTACGCAACTTTACACGTAAGTTGAGTTTTACCAAACATGGGGGCATGTTTTAGTAAAAACTACAGTATCAACTATAGTACCTTATGTTACCACTAGACTTGTACATTTAGATTCCATCAACTGCTTCTGTGTCCCCGTCTCCCAAATGAATGAATGAGTGAGTGAGTAAATGAGTGAATGAATGTATGTGTTTGGGGGCAGAGATTGGACAGGTAAGATGTTTAAGGGGAAGAGTTGGCACAGACAGACTGTTTAGGAGGCAGAGACGGTGAAGGCAGGCTGTTTAAGGGGCAGAGGTGTCACAGGCAGGGTGTTTAGGGACAGATGTTGCACAGGCAGGCTGTTTAGAGGGGAGAGGTGGCACAAGCAGGCTGTTTGGGGGTAGAGGTGGCACAAGTAGGCTGCTTATGCAGTACACACTAGCCTACAATAGAACTAGAAGGGCTTTTAAGCCCTTTGCAGTGTTTTACATGATTATTCAGTTATTATTGATTATTATTACTTGATTTATAGAGCACCATCATATTCTGCAGAACTGTACAATGGGTTGGGTTCTCTTTGTGATTCCTCTTCTAAGAGCTCAGAATATTTGATGGGTATGAGTGTGTCATAGTGCTCTAAGCCAGTAAAAATCACAATAGTCTGCATACAAACAGAAGAAAAAACTGGGGAAATTTAAATATATTCTGTCATAAAAACTTCAAAATGTCATCTAAAAAGCCTCAGTGAAGCCCAACTGAATAGCCACGCCGGCAACCGAACTTCTAAAATAAGTGTCCCTATTTGTACACTTGAAATGAGTTCATAGAGTGGTCTGTAGCATGGAACAATTCATAGGTGTCCTGCTTAAACAGCCTTTCTGGCAACCCCTGCTTCAGTGAAAGCAAGTATTCCAGTCTTACCTAGCATGTTTTGCCACCGTTTCTGGAAAAATACCAGTTATTGTGTCCTTGTTATTCTGTCCTTGGCCAGTACCGAGTGTTTTATTACTGTGAGTTGGTAAAATAATCAGCTAGGTGGCAATGACGGCAGATCTGGACATGCCATGGGTTACACAGATACTTGCAAAGGCATCGTAGGCAAACAACTATTATTCCTATTTATTTTCCAATAATACACAGGAAACATGTAAACACAGCTGCCTAACAGCAAATAATACATGAACATTGTTTCTCAGTGCAGAAAGATGAGAGTACTCGACCATGAAAGAAATGGAGAAGGTGACAAGTAACATAAGGGTGAGGCTATAAACACTGTAAGCGTGGGCAGCATTTTTTTCCAAACTGCCTTTAAAATTAGGAACAAGAAGGAAAAAAATATCCTGCAGGGCTAAATAATTGTAAAATAAGTTAAAATACAATTTCAATATTTAAAAACACTCTTGTGTATATTTATTATAGTACATCAAGTTAAGGGATCTATTATACACCTGCCATTAAGTGTTTTTTTGCAAACTTTAGTGGTGGGGTCTATATTCAGGACAATACGGTAAATACAGCAAATGCTTATTTAAAAGCACCTATCTGAAGCATAAATACTGGGGATACTGTATGGCCATGTGGTGTGTAACGCAGCAATATGTCGACGTACCCCAATTTCAGCCGTGTCTAATCCTACCAACACTGCAGAATTTAAATGCGCGGATATCAGTGGACATCTTCAGGAAAGCGGTGGCCTAAAAACCACCTTATTCGTACTGTAATTTATAATAAATCACTGTTTTAATAAAACCTTTATATTTTATATATAAAAAATACATTTTTTATATAAAAATACATTTTAATTCCAAACGTAATCATCCACATTTTGAGAGCCACTCGCTGTGGGCCTCCAGACAAGGGTTTCAGAACCACTTTTCCGTCCATAGATGTAAACAAATTAATTTTGTGAAGAATTTTTGGTGCAAAAAAAAGGCCCTAATACAATGTTTTGCTTTCCATTTTTCTGGTAGTTAAAAAAAATAACAATAATTATTTTAGGTGTATTTTTTACCACAGAGCGTTCTTAATACGTGCCCTCCTTTTTAAAAACATGTAAACGATATATGTATAGTTGCCATTTTGAAATGTTTCACTTCAAAGGCTCGCACTCTAAATACAGTTTGTGATGGGGAGTTGTGTATCGATTGTGTACGTTACACATATGTTGTATACTCTTTGCAGCTGTAAAGCTGTAGCAAACAGTCCACCATGGAAGAGGTCTTTTCTGAGCGGGCCGGCCTGACAATGGCGTGTTAATGAAATGTAGCATATATCTGTCAGGTTGTGTCACATTTCTCATGGAAGAGTCCATGCCTCCCAACATTTTCAAGGGGGACACTTTGGCTTCAGGTTGTGTGGTTAGGGTGCTTTAAAATTAAAAATTTACATTTTGAGCAACTTGGTGTGAGTGACCTGGTGGGAGCTATTTTCGTAATTTAGAATACTAATGTAGCGAGCATTGTATTTCACACATTACGTTTGGAAACACAACAGTATGGCTTTCACTATAGCAAACATTCTGAGGGAGGAGGAAAGACTGCCGCTCGTAAACAGGGACAGTCGTGAGGTAAATATGGCATGTACCGGTGTAACTGGCTCTCGCCGCTGGAAATAACATACGCTTGAATACTATCACGTGGTGTGTTGGTTATAAAGCGAATTATTATATTTTAGGGGCGTAAATGTCTAAACCCAGCGCTGAGAGCGCAGAAACATCATCCTGCACTTCCGAGACTGTGTGCGCGCTTCTAACCCCTTACCTAGGCTGCTCTCTGACTGATAGGCTGAGTGTGGGTGTAGGCGGGGCGTGCGGTGGGATGAGGCTGTGATTGGCCAATGAACCCGTTGCTGTGGTAGCGGAGTGGCAGGCCGGTCTCGGCTGTCAGTAAAGTCTCAGGAAGAGCCTGTGATGTCTGGCCGAGGCGCGCAGCGATCCGGTAGGGTGATACCGCGGTCGGGTTATAGCACCGTCTGCTTTCCGTGTCGGTGTCTGTACGGGGTGGGGGGGTTTATATGACGTTGCACATTGGCAGGCATGAATATATAAGCGTGTCTGCGAAGTGTTCGCAGTGCGTGGCTGCCTGTCGCAGGGATATACGGAGAGAGGCACACGCGTGACTATTTCTTCAGTGGAAAGCGGCTTTCGTGTCGTTGTTATGATTCGTGTACCTTGCAGTTACATCTCTCCTTCGATACGGGTCCATGCGTCTCTTGTTAGGCAGGGGGGTAATGTGACAATGCAATGCCATTATCAGGAGCTTTCCTTCTCTTCTATTGAATGCATGCTTTTTAGAAGGTTGAGGGCAATAGCTATAGTTACACCATCACTGGATCCCTTCTGTGTCCATCTCTTCTGCTTGGATGCGTGTTATAAGTAGTGATATGTTGCTAAGCGCAGAACTATCACTATAACTAGATACTGGGCCAGATATTGTTTATGATTATTTAATATTTGTTTAAAATATTAGCCTCATATTAGTTATATTTGTACATTAAAATGTTTATGTGTAGTATATGAGTAAAAATGCCAGTGTGGCGGGGTTTCTTTTTTCCATCCAGACTGGAAAACCTTAGGGATATGTTTATTGACGTGTCTGACTAACTACACCCTCCATACCGGCCCTTCTATATTTTCACACCCTAGCGACCAGAACTTTTTTTAACCCTATAGACCATGTTTTTTTCATTCATGATTTGTCTTTTTTTAATGTTTAATTTCTTTACAAAAAATTCAATGTGCTTATATATATAAATATTTTTTTTTTTTTCAAAGATGGATAAGTAATATAAAATATGTACATTATTGGTAGAACCACACTAAATCATTTCTAAAACATTTATTTTAAGGGACAGCAAAGCTGTTATTTTGTATTTGAGGAGTATGATATGTTTGGCCATTTTTTTCATACACACATTTTTTACTTTTATTATTATTATTACTATTTTGCTTTGTAAACATTTTAATACCAGTAATCTCGTCATGGTGACATCTCTGGGATTCACTTTTTGAAGAGGGAGAAACTTTGTTTCCTCTGCTTACTCTGATTCTTACTGCAGCGGATCACACAGTGATCACGAGCAGGGCTATGTAACCCATCATTACTTATCACGGCGCTTGAGATCAACCATGAAAGGGGTCAATAGATATCTCTACTTGGATCTCTACTCTTCTCTTTGTGTCCGGTGATGTCAACGTTCACCCCACCGGAAGAGAATGTTGGAACAGGAATTGCACTTGAACAGTGATGTTGGCTGTCACCGACGGGGAAGGTTCCAGAGATCATTTGAGTCGCTTCAATTGGGATCCAGTTTTTGGAAGGAACAAGTTTCAACTAATCCAATGACTCCATTTTTTTTTTTTTTTGCTAAGCTATCACATTTTGCAAAGCAAGCCTAAGAAAGGCTGTCCATCTTTGTTTACCTGGCAGTATGAAAACCTGTAATATTAGATGCATCATAATGAACACACACAATCAACATCATTGTTACATTTGCCTGGAGCAAATAGTGTAGGTGTGGAAATGTTAGCATGTTATTAAGACAGAATGGATGCCGCTTACAAGAGCAACAATATAACATTTACTTGTACGTGTTTCCGTCATTTAAATGTAATTTGTTAATAGCCCTAAACTTTTAAGTTTCTTGTTATGAAGGCTTCTAGGGGTTTATCTATAAAAGAGTGACTCTGGCACAGTATTTGTCTTGCCTCCCAGATAAACTTGCAAGATGGGCTAATTAGCCATGCCCTGGGTGGGTGTGGTGATATTGCTAACCCCTCCCCTTAACAAACATAACCCCTTTTACCACACCCATTTTCTATGGTGACCAATCCACCCCCATTGGCCCCCCCAACATCGTCATGTAATATGTCACTCGCTTCCCACAGTGCCATCTTTGTCCCCCAATATCAGTGACATCGTTGCCCCCCAAACATTACACTAAATGTGTCTGTGACATCAGGCACTCTGACTGTAAAGAAATTGCAGAGTGACAGTGGCAAAGTAGTAGCTAGCTCCTTTTATGCCTGAGGCAAGAACAGAAAATTGTACACCCCCTACTATATTAGATTTAATCATTGTAAAACAAATTTCCTCAAACCCATTTTATTTAGTCACATTTTGACACATCTATATATACTGAGGCTGATGGTTTGACAGTATAACTTTCATCAATATATACTGAGCCTGACAGCGTTATACCACAATTCCCATCGCCACAGCAGTATAACTCCTACCATCATATAGTGATACAGACTATGAGGGTGGTACAGTGTGTCTCTTATTATAAAGCAAAATACACAGACACAGATGGTGGTACATCACATTATACTGTGCCAGACATTCATGGCAATACACCATGACTCCCATCACTATATACTGAGCTAGACACTGGTGGGGGTACAGCATAACCCCAATATTCCATCAGCATATTATGCCCCCAGCACCCAAGTTACATCCATAGGATTTGCCCAGCACCCAGGTTACATCCATGTGTGTTTTACTTTTATTTTTCATTTAGATGTTTTATTGATTTCACAAAAAGTAAACCAAACTTTGCTGTCGCTACCTAATTTTAATGGCTCATCTTATTCTGTCAGTTTAGCTCTTTGAATATACTGTATGAAGTGTTGGGTATATTGATGGTGCTATTTAAAGAAAAGATAATAGTAATAGCCTGTTATAAGATCATTTGCCGAAGGCCCTGGTGCAAATTCCATTCCCGGGAGATAAAGTCTTAATATTGATCATTTTAGTTCTTAGCGCTTCGGACAGAAGCCCTACAGAAGTATAGCAATCAAAATAGGGTTTAACCCCCTGTGAATGTGCCCTGAAGGGTACTTGGATCTAGCAACTCTCCTTCCTCTATTATTTTATTTCTAACAAAAAGAATAGTCATTTGTTATGCAAAGTATCACCTGCCTAACCATAACGTGGCTCCAAAAACAATAATAGTAGTTATTGCTAAAAACGTAAATGCTATAGTGGCTTTTAATTTCATAAATGTAAAAGGAAAATGTCACAGTCACAACTCTCAGCATATCTAAATTGGCTTCTTCTAATGCATATATATTGATTAGAGAGGGGTTTAGTAAGCGTATAGAACACGTTGGGTTTAAACACGTGACAGATCTACTTTGAATGATTCTAAATGCTGGTTTACTTTTGCATGCCATAGCCATTTGACTACGGAATTCAGTAGTACGACTTCTCCTACTACTATTGCTCCTCCTGCTACTGCTGCTCCTACTACCACCACTGCTGCTACTCCTGTTACTGCATCTACTCCATCTTCCAGAATAGATTACGCACATTTATACATAGAAACATAGAATTTGTAGGCAGATAAGAACCACCAGGCCCATCTAGTCTGCCCATGTTTCCTGATGAAGAGAGTCAGACCTTAATCGGTCCTTGGTCTAGTCTTATATTCAGTGTAGGTTTATTTCTATCCCATGCATTTTAAATTCCACTTCTGAATGTTGTGTTCTGACATTTCTCATCTCAAGTAAACTGTCTTCCTTAACGTTTGTAAAATGTACTTAATTACTTAAATCTTTCCCTTCTCTCTCCTTTCCTTTAGTCTTATTTGACTTAAGGTCCACTGTGGTGCGATTCATTTTTACTAGGGGGCAGAAAACGGTGGCAACCTGTATTCCTATTGTTTTCGCTGCATTGTAGATTTTTCCATAGAGGTATCAGGTTCACCCACGTTAACTTTGAATCCGCCGTTTGTCATCCATGCCTGAAGTGTCTTTTTCCATGTATGTGCGTGTATTTAACCGAGGCACGGACACAAACACAATCGTTTCTTTCTATTGAATACACACTATATGATTTATTCTCCTGAAGAAGCCAACGGACTATTGGCGAAACGCGTAGAGAGAGCGTCATCATCATCACAGCAGTGGACTTGGGACTGTCTTTGTTTACATTGTGTTTTTGCACACTATTTATTTATAGTTGTGCCTCTTCCAACTGTAAGCGTATCCAGACCTCCTGACTCCTGTTTTGTGATGATATGGCACCATTTTTGGTCTCCATGTTTTTATAGATTTTAGAAGCCATTAAATTCTACTGAACCCTTGATGAGCCTGCTTTATCCAACTTGTTTGTGAGTAGATCTGATACCCTATTCATTCTTCAATTGTGTGTACATATTACACTATTATTGTTGGTTTTTTTCTCCCCATCTATATGCGCTCCATGGTTGTTGTATTGTGTTGCTAAACACCCTGAACAAGAGTGTTATTGGAAGCTTCTTTTGATTGGGGAGTATTCATTGTTATTACTATTACTAGTTTATAGGCTGTTTTTTTCTTTGTAAACAATCTGCATCCCCCTATTTACATTGCTGGCAGTTGAAGAATATTTTCAGACAGATTTAGCAAACGTTTTACTCACAGGCTCAGCAGGATGCCCATCGTATACTTCCCAGAGTAGAGATACTTAACTCTCTTAAAGCCTAAGGGATTAGCACATTGTTTTTAACCTTTCTCATTGGTACCGCTCCTTCGTGGTGTTAAGAGGTCATTTCTGAAGCAAGCTTTTGTAGGTACTTTATAAAACAGATTCCTTCCATCTCTTGATCAAACACGGCATTAGTCCAACTCTATGGGTTTTATATTGACTGCTGATCGGCTGCCTTCAGCAAAGCGCTGCCATTGAAATAAATCGTACTGTGGGTCTCATAAGAACCCCCATCTCGGTTGGATTGGGGGGAAAATGCAAAGAAGAAAACCTCAAAAGTGTAACCTGACTATCATATGCATTTAAATACATATGATAGCTGGTGTGTCTTATTATTTAAGTGTTGCAGTATCAGGTTAGGGAACCCTCCGACAATTGTTATTGTTGGCATGTGATTTAAAAAGGTGATTTCTTTAATAATAATAATTTAAAAAAAAAGAGACGAACACTGAGCTATATGATACCATTTTATTTGCGAAACACCTAATAACTGTTTCCCGTAATATATCTCAGGTTAACCTAAATATTGGGGTCAGATTATAGGTTTTATGTTCTACAGATACTTGGGATTGTATCTGGTGATAGGTACTCTACTATTACATTACATATTGCCGCCAGCAGGATTAGTTGAAAATATTCCTGTGTTGCATGACATACTGCTGTCTTTCTTTATCATGAAAAGACAAATAAATATCCCTTTCCTCATCCGTATGCAGGTCAAGGCACTGAAAGCATCTATCAGAATGGACAGTGGCTGACAAGTGGGCAGAGGCATGAACCCTCGCGCTCTCCGCAGACCAGCATCAGGTATGTGACCGAGCAACATGCTGGGCTCGCTGCTTAGTGCACAAACATTAATTAACATTAATCTGGCCGTGCCTGAAACACGTTAAAATGCAAATACCATCTAAAATCCTGTAACTGTGGTGACTAAAGCTGGGTCCGACGATTCTTGTGAGCAAGGTTCCTTTCATGTACAGATCTCTATGCATACAGCCCTTCCGTGCTCTTGAAAAAACGAAATTCAAAGCAGCTCCCCAAATTGTTCTTTCCGGCTCAAACAATTCCAAATCGGTTTGTCCAGCACTACCTGCGTGCATAAACAGAATTTGTGCGGGGGATACTTTGCAAATTCACCTGGCGCGACTGCCTTTCTTTTGCAGACACAATAAAACTAAATCCGATATCACAGACATGGTGCGATCGGCAGACGTGATCGCTGCGAGCAAAGCGGAAATGCTGCCCTTTCCCAAATTCGGCCTTCGTGACAATTTGATTAAATCCGAGCTCCTCAAAAAGGAACAGAGCTACACCTCAATCCAGAACTACAGGTAACTGCGCGTGGCGATCACGAGAAACGTCCCATTCACTAATCAGAACTTTTCATTTATTGCCTCACTATACGCAAGGCAGCAGCTCTTATGCAGCAGCCTTAATATTTTTATTTCCCTGCGTTTGGTAATCAGAGTAATAAATGGAAAACTGGGCACACAACAACAAACACAAATCTCATTTGCAGGTTTTTTGTTGGAACTTACAACGTCAACGGACAGTCTCCCAAGGAGAGCTTACAGCTGTGGCTCGGTAAAGACTCGGAGCCTCCTGATGTGTACTGTATTGGGTACGTAAACAATGCAAGACGATTCACCTTGATATTTCAATACAAATATCTGATTTTCAGGTAAAGAATAAATAAATGTGTTTATAGATGATTCGCTGGATCGGAAGCTATAGACCTATATCTTTTTTGAGAACAATAATCACTTCTAAATGTAATGTGTAGTCTAATAAAAAAGTGAAAGTCAAATAAAAGTGAATATATGCCAGTGCCAAATTGTAGCTGTCTTGTCGAGTTGCTGTCTTGAAATAACTGTCGGTAGCTGAAATGCACCTGCATCTTTCTCCTAGGTTTCAGGAGCTTGATCTGAGCAAGGAAGCTTTCTTTTTTAACGACACCCCCAAGGAAGAGGAATGGTTTAAAGCTGTATCTGATGGACTGGACCCCAGAGCTAACTATGCAAAGGTAAAAAAAAAGAGCCATTTTAGCTTTGAGAAGACCTGGGTATTTCTTTGTGTGATTTCTGAAAGTTTTATGTGCGGACCCATGCTTAAATGCTGCCGAAAGCTCCCATTAACTTCTGCTTACTGTTACAAACGTGCAGTATTGTGCCAATGATTATTTGCAGGTATACTGTACTAACCCTGGTCCTGTAGCAAAATAACTTACCATTATGGAACTCAGTTAGTACATTAAATATTATATGATATGATGACTTAGCTTCTTATTTAACCCTTCAGCTTGTTCTTATGATTTTGGCTTCTGTCTTGTAATGTTGATTGTTGCTGTTGTTTGTGGTCATGAATAGGAAACTTTCACTTTGAACTTAACTTTTGGTGAAAGAAATGAATCTTTTTTTTTTTCTTCTTCTTCTTCAAATCAGAAACTCCAGCTTTGCCCATGTACATCAATAGTTTATACACATTCCCTGTACTTGGAAGTACCTTAAAGTACAGGATTATTTTAATGATGAAAAGATTATGGGCTCTTGTGTCCTGCCAGTAACCTCAGCGAGGGGAGCTGATTCCTTTTCTTTTTTTTAAAACAGTGGGTTAACCCTTTGATCATGAGAGGGTTGTGTAATGTAACATTTTGCACATGCCTGTTTGAAATATACAAAGAACATAATGAGAAGTTTTTAAAAATAAGGTAAATACAAACATATTCCCCCTGCCTTCTAAAACTTTTTTGTTGTAGGGAAATGTAGCTTTGGATATACTTAACGCTGGTGTTCAGATGAATGATAGTGTTAAGGCGCAATGAAATGGTTTAAGGCCTATTCGATCTTATATTTGTTCAATCATGTGTTGTCTCCTTATGAGCACTTGCTAGAAAAGGTATCACAGTTTATATTAGCAGCCATATATGTAGTTTTTATTCTGTCTGTAGCAGATGGCATTGGAATTGTTGGCTTTATAAAGTGCCACCTTCATCTCTGTGTTTGTGTAACCATATGGACAAGTGACTTATGGTGCTCTGCATTATTTTCTGTTAGATCAAGCTGGTCAGACTTGTTGGCATAATGCTGCTATTGTATGTGAAGAAGGAGCTAGCTATATACATCTCAGAAGTTGAAGCTGAAACAGTGGGCACTGGAATAATGGGAAGAATGGTAAGTGGAATATCCAGAAACGCGGCAATGCACTAAGCCTTTGCGTAGTTACACAAATGTCTGAATAGGTAGTGTAGTCATCACTGACACCAGTTTATGCAGAGCTGCACACATTTGTCTATCATCCTAAATTATTCTTGCAGGGCAACAAAGGGGGTGTCGCAATCCGGTTCCGATTTCACAATACGCACTTGTGTGTTGTCAATGCTCATTTGGCCGCCCATGTAGAAGAATATGAAAGACGAAACCAGGATTTCAGAGAAATCTGTTCGCGAATGCATTTCTCCCAGGAGGACCCAACGCTTCCACCACTGACCATTCACAAGCATGAGTGAGTTTGCACGCTCCGGTTTGCAAAGTGAAAAGTATACTTAACCCGGCATGCCCATAACACAATGTAGTGATGTTTTTAAGATAATAAGTAATGTTAGTATTCCTTAAAGTGATTATGAAGCACAATATGAGTGGGGCATCTTCAACTTACCATCAAAAGCACCTACACTTGTATACCTCCAGTCCAGCAGCATATAATAGAAATGTGAGTTGGTGCCTGCACAGGTGTATATCAAAGCATAATATGTTTTCACAGCGAGGACCCTTTTTCAGAAGGACGATAAGCAGTGTCACAGAAAACTGTGTATTTTATGCTATTGTTTTGTTGTTTTCAATATACACACGCTGTGATCCAGCCTTAGATTGGAGCAGTGTGTTGTTTGCATTGGATGTCCTTCTAAAACTTCGTATGGCTGCCTTAGACAAAGTGCTTCATGTAAAAATATGGTGTGCGTGTCCCATCGTGTCTTCCATAAAGTGGACCGTTTACATCTGTACCCATCTGCATTTATCTAAACATATATGATATAACTGTAGTTCAGGACTAAAGTGGAGGCACAGTGTCATTGTGAATTACCCACAGCGGTATCTATCCTTTTGTTCGGCAACCATTGTTTGCTTATTCCGGCGTATGAGTTGGAGATTTGTTTCTTTTCAAACTCTTCAAGAACTTCAGAGTGAAGTTCAATTCATACAGTATGGCTTTATATAATTGTATTTAGGCTTGCCATTTACCTCGAGGGTTGATTAATGTCACACTCAAAGATACAATAAAGCAAACATTATTATTTGGAAACAAAAGTCACAGTGCCTTTGATGTTTATATACAGAGAGAAATACAATTATTAAGTATTTAAATGTTGCTCTTCTAATGAAACTTTGAGTAGAGTCAGGGAAACACCTTTATTGGCTAGCTGAGTAAGTGCTTTCAAGACAACTGAGATATCTTGCATCTTCTTCTGCTCCGTTACCCAGGAAAGGTATCGCCTTGACCTTGTTTCTTGTATTTCTTTTTTTGTAAATATATTTTTATTAATTTTCAGTAATTTTTCAGACAAGTAGAACAGGAAATGGGGAGAGGGTAGAGGAGACATTCAACACACCATCAAGGGAAGGGGAAGGGAAACATAAGTCCCGACGCAGCGGAACTGGCAGAAAATAATACTGTCACATAAAAGATTTACAGAAAGTACGAAAAGCACATGTACAAAACTTAAACAGTGCGTGTCTGTATCCAGAATCAAATTACCACCCTAAACTGGCGGCAGCATGGAGTGACATGACCAACGTAAAGGGCAGCACAAACGGGAAACAAAAAGGGTAGGACAAGGGGCTACAGGGAAGGGAAAGGAACAGGAAAACAGGGTAGTACGGCGTAGCGGAAGAGTAGGTAAAGAGAGAAGAGAAGAAAGGGAAGAAAGAAGAGAAGAGAAAAAAAAAACAAAAACATGAAAGAGCCTCTCCAACAGCACCCCAAGTACCCTGCCCACACCTAGATCCCCAGCATGGACCGAGCATCAGGGGTTTCTTGTATTTCACTCTGCCACTCCCTATCTATCCTAACATTATGTTTTACAATTTTTGTAGTGTGGTTTTGTGGCTTGGAGACCTAAACTACAGATTAAAAGAAGTAGACATGGAGAAAGTAAAGAAACTGATTGAAGACAAAGATTATCAAACACTCTACCGGTTTGATCAGGTAACGACATCCATTTATGTGTCCACATAGAACTGGAGTGTTTGCTTCTGGCTTCGGAGGTTGTATGTGTTGGTCATTCTTGTGGCTCTCAGAACTGGCAGCTAAGGCCTAACTTGTTTTCACTTTGTAAAATGTCCTTCGTATGCAAGAATAATTATAGACAAATATTTAGGGATACTGTATTTAAATCACCTATTTATTGCTATTTTGGTGCAAAGTGTTTAAACACTGGAATGGTCCGAGAACTTTGTAGGCAATAACTCTAGAGCAAACTATTGTATTGTATTGTATTTCTATTTTTTATTCATCTTTTTATAGCTTAAGCAACAGATTGATGAAAGGACAGTATTTGAAGGTTTTACAGAGGGAGAAATAAAATTTCAGCCCACGTACAAGTATGATCCTGGTTCTGATGAGTGGGACACAAGGTGAGTCAATTCCACTAGTTCAGTTTAACCCCTTGGTGACTAGATTTTTTTTTGTACCCTTCGTGACCGGATTGTTTTAACATTTCTGTGGTTTATGTGTTTAGCTGTAATTTTCTGCATTCTCATTTCGTGTATTGTTTTTGTCAGGACAAAAAAAGGCTTTCTTTAGATACCGTTATTTTGATCATATAATAAAGTGTTTTTGTTATAGGGCAATTAGAACAAGTAGCCTCCTTACATTCTACGTAACTTTTTTGTACTTTGTATTTTATTTGTATATTTCTAGCAGCTGGGGTGCAAATTGTTCGGGCACCTATTTACATTTTTGACATTTTTTTTATTTTTAGATTTCTCCACTTAATGTATTGGTTTGTCTTAGTCTGTCAGTTCTCATCTTGTCATATTCCTTGAATATATGTATTGTATTAAGCGCTGCGTAAATTGTTGGCGCTATATAAATAAAAGATAATAATAATTTTTATATTTTACTGATTGTAGAGCGATCGGTAAGCAGGGCTCCATGGCCCTTCATTTCTAATCGCAGTACCTGTGATCAGACTGCAGGGGGAGCTCAGATGCACCAGGACTGTTAGGATAGTTACTGGCGAGGAGTCCTGGATGCAGGATAGAGAGTGGTCAGAATGGAGGCCGAGGTCAGAGTTAAGGAAGACGGGTCAGTGAGTAGAGGAGCCAAAATCAGGATACCAGCAAATAGCAAAGTCGAGGGTCAGGATACCAGAGAAGCAGCAGGAAGCTCAGACAATCCAGAGTCAGCAACAGAAAGGACAATAGCACGTAGCACTAGGTTGCACAGGGAATCAAAACTACAGCAATCTGCTTTTAAATCTGCCGCCCATTAAACCACGCCCTTTTAAGGCATGCCCCTTTTGTGACATTATACTGAGCCATGTGATCGCTCTGGATATTTAATGGGATTCTTTTCTGTGATGTGCCTGGCACGTCAATTGTCACAAAGGTGATAAGAAACTGAATAGATTATATCTAATTGCATGGAACAAGAATCATCTACACTGCCTTCTACAGGTAGATTATAAATAATGATCATAACATACTCAATGAAAAATAACGAATTAAATCTCAACTCATTGATTTGCTTTGGCATCAGCAACTGTTCAGTCATTATGCAGTATTTATCATTTATACTGTGAAAATGCAGAAATGGGTGTAGCGTCACAATAAAGCCTCTAGGAAAAAAATGTACATTTAAAGTCAGACTGTAGAATTCTTTACACGTTAAGAACTGCTCATTGTACAGTAGATCAAAGTTTGAGTGTAGTGGAATTTGGGAGATTGTTCGGATTGTAACACTTTCTTGGGGATGAATTGAGATCCACTTGCGCACAAGAATTTTTATTTTCCCAATGTCGGTTAACATAAACCCACATTTACTAATTTCAAATAAGATATCTTAGTCATCTTATTTTAATAAGTAAATTTGGGTTTATGTGGGGTATATAACTGTAAACCGACATTGGGAAAGTCAATCAACTTTAAATTGGTGAAATGCACTTGCCAACTCACTGCTTCCTGGGAAAAAAATGTGCATCTCTCCAAAATCCAGTTGTAATACTTGGTATATGTCAGCTAAGATCTCTTCCCTCCTTGCCTCGGACTATAGTGAGAAGTGCCGTGCTCCGGCTTGGTGTGATCGCATACTGTGGAAAGGCAAAAATGTATCTCAGCTGGATTACCGAAGCCACATGAGTCTCAAAACAAGCGACCACAAACCGGTCAGCTCTGTCTTTGACATTGGGGTAAGGTTAGCCCTGCGATCTGCTTCCGTGACTGGCAATAGGACCGCACATCAGCTCTTGTGTTGGAAATTGGCAGGCTTATCACAATTCATTATAAATGGCTAAAAAAAACCCCCTCATTTAATCCTGTCTAGTCTTAAAGGGGTTTACTAACTAAAATGAGAATTTGCTGGAGGGTTGTGGTTTTAACGCTTTCGTTTCACTATTCATTTTGAAGGGTTCACCACCAAGAAATATATACAGCCCTGTATAGTACAAAAAACAATGGGTTAGGAAATTGAACAAATCTCACTGATTTAACCGTACATATCAAATGCCAGCCAAGGTCCTCCCGGGAGATTGAAAGTTCAAAAGCAATTCATACTTGTGATTAAGAGAGAGTATATTTTTTGTAACCCGTGTACAAAACTAGAAAGTTTTACAGTTGAACAAAGACAGAAAAAGTGCTGAAAAAAGACAGCCTCCAACTTTAAGGTGTCAAACACAATGGTGCAAGAATGGATTGGTTCCAATTGAATCTGATCTGTGTGAGCATTCCTTTCTGGGATTGATGCATTTATATGTTTCTATATATTTCCTGTTGCTGACCAACATATGTAGCAGACAGGAATCCTGTGATAAACTTTGAGTTTGTTCCATGTAATGTCTGACATCCGTGTGCCGGTCAGCAGCATGCAAAATGCATGTGCTCCTTGGGTGGGGGGATGCCAATTAGATAACCCTGTTCTTCCCCATTGATGCATCCAGGACCGCTATTAGAAATCTTGGGGCCCAGTACAGGTTCCCATGCCCATCCCATAATCCAGGGGTGTCCAACCTGTGGCCCTCCAGCTGCTGCAGGACTACACCTCCCATACTCCTCAGCCAGCCCCCTTAGCTGAAAGAGCATTATGGGAGATGTAGTCCTGGAGCACGCTGGAGGGCCTCAGGTTGGAGCCCCTGCTCATTAATCCCACTTCTTGTGGCCCCCCCTCCAACACACCTCGCTATACTCCTCCTTTTCTCACTCGAACACCGTACACTTACATACACGCACACATTCGTTCTGCGGCTCCTCCATTCCCTCCACCCTAGCTTCACCGTAATTTTAAGAAAACCAGAAAGAAAGAAAGAAGTCGGCTCCGGTCAGATTAAATTATTGTGACATTTACATAAAAAAAGCACAGGGAGGCAAATGTTTAAGTTTAATAGAGGTAGCTCCTACCTAGTAACTCAAATATCTTAATTTAAAAAAATAAAATAAAATGAAGTTACAGGCGGGTAAACCTCAGTGATAAAGAATTATCTTAAAATGTACCTGCATATCATAAATCTAATTAAAAAAATAAAAAGAACTTGAAGACATAATCTAGCATATGTATATAAAGGTGCGTTTCAACCAGGTTCCCCTCAAAACCAATACTTTCATTTTTGGAGAAGTTTGACATGTTTCTGTGGGAAGTTAAGAGGAAGTCAACAGAGCATTCTCATTTTTTATTGCAGGTGAAAGTAGTTAATGGAAAGCTGTACAAGAAAACTTTTGAAGAAATTGTTCGTTCGTTGGATAAAATGGAGAACGACAGCATTCCTTCAGCAAGCCTGTCTCGGACAGAGGTAACATGCTGTAGTCTACCTATCCCATCCTCCCAGGGCCGGCCCGACAACCGAGCCGAGTGGGGCAACTGCTCCAGGCGGCACTTTTGAAGGGGCAGCACTTTGCCGCCCCAAGCCCTTTTTTTATTTTTTTTTTTAAAGCGGAAGAGAGAGAGGGGCGCAGAGTGGTTTTCGCTTACCAAGTTATCAGTACCCGCTTGGCGCCCCTCTGTCTCTTCTCTGCGAGCTCTCTAGCTCGGTGCCAGCTTGTAATGCTGAGCACCGGAAGATGATGTCATTTCTGGCGCTCAGCATTACAAGCCAGCACCGAGACCGAGCAGGCAGACTCACCGCAGCACTGCTGTAAGGTAAGTACAGGGGGGGTAGGGTAGATAAACGGGAGGGAGAGGAAGGGTAGATAATGGGAGGGCGGCATTTTAAACTTCGCCCCAGGTGGCATTTTGTCTTGGGCCGGCCCTGCATCCTCCAACATTTCATGTACAAACTCATCCAATTACTTAGCACCTTCTCTATGCGTTTTTGTGTAATTATCGTTCACACCATACTTCACTTTCATCTCATAGACTGAGCTGTGTGTGTTTCTAACGAATTATCTCGTAGATTTGTACAAGTGTATGGATAAATATGAGTGCATGTTTTTAACGTACTACGTTCCAACTTATATGAATTAACAATATGATTGCTTTAAAGTTGTGTTTATGACAAATGAAAGACTCTGATCTTCAGTCCTGTGTGTTTGTTTTTTCTGTAGTTTCACTTCCAGGATGTTAAGTATATGCAACTGCAAGTCCAGACATTCACCATTCATAATGACGGGCAAGTGGCGTGTCAGTTTGAGTTCATCACTAAGCTGGATGAATTGTCTTATAGCAAACAATGGCTCAGGGCCAACCCAAGCAAAGGATTTCTCACACCAGGTAGTGCTAATTTCCTTTTGTGCTAGTCCCTGAAGAACTGAAATGACCTTGTGTCGATACCTTGCCTTTCCTACTATTCCCTGTATCCCAGAGCTGGACCAATATTACCTCTCTGTTTATTCCTTAACCGACGTGGACCAATGACAGGGGCATGTTAATGAGTGCGTGCTATCTTTGACCAGAGTTAACTAGCAATCATAATAGTTGGGGTTATAGAGTACTTATGTGCATGATTGCCAGGATCAGTATTATAGGGAGGATATAACATTGTAATTTATTCTTCATGATAAAGTGAGGCACGCATACTGTATATGTGCCTTAAATTCCTGTATGTTGCCCTGTTACTTGGGTAGTAGGCTGTCAGACTTGGCAAATGGTCCTGTTACACACAGTCTAGACAATTTAGCTGATTAGACCGTTTCCACAAAAAGTCCCGTCATCTATTGTATAATGTAGAGAGAAGTACCGTTACCATGACATAAAGCATGGTTACGTCCTTTACGTACTTCCCCAATTTGAGCTATTGTTGTTCTCTTTTTACTATAGGAGCCAAAGCAGAGATAGAACTGGAAATGTTTGTCAACAACCAGTCAGCCGCTCGACTCAACTCTGCTGAGGAGATCCTTGAAGATATTCTAGTTCTCCATTTGGAGAGAGGGAAGGATTTTTTTCTGTCCGTGACGGGGAATTACCTCCACAGCTGCTTTGGATCGTCCATCCAGATGTTGTGCCACATGAGAGAGCCCATCCGAGACATGCCCGTGGAGAAGATCCGGCAGCTGGTAGCATTTCAGATTTTTCATAGGGGGCGATAGGTGAAAGGAAATGTTTGGTACCAGGGATGGATTAAATATCATTATTATTCTATGATATAAATGCTGTCCTAATCAAATATTAGGGCACCAGATAATAGCTGGCATAGAGCACAAAATTAGATTCAAAGGGTGCCCTGTGAACTGGGAACTGTCTGCAGAACAATTTGGAAATAAGAAATATATTATGTTGCGTTGACTCTTCAAATGTTTCTTTATTCTAAGGCGCTCCTGCCACTACAAACGAAGGAAGACTTTGTTGGTGAGGAGAAGCCTCTTGATGTCCCGAAAGAACTCTGGATGCTGGTTGACCATTTGTATCGTAATGCTTCCCAAGAGGTCAGAAGCACTTATGTCTTGTGGCCTGATTGAAATGTCGAGCCAAATAGGAGTTGTATTGTAATTGGATGGAAGGATGCGGCCTCGGAGATGCAAACTTAGGAAGCTTTCACTTCTAGATTTTCTCTAGCGTTGAATGCGCTCTTGATTATTCGTATTTAAATGTAATGTGTGGCATGTGAAGAGCAGATCTTTTCCCAAAACCTATATTTTGCAATACAGTACATTAAAGTAACCCATGCCATGGCGTTCACAGATTAAATGAAGCAATATATACAGTATAGGCTATTTAGGATCTGCTGTAAAGGAGGCACTGCGACAGATATCTAGTATGGAGAGTTGCAGCAAGTTTACCCAAAGTCGCACATAAAAACAAAATGGTTCAAAAGGAGAGTGGGCAGATACGAGGGGATGGCGGTAACTGCAGTTTCCACCAGGGGCAAGCAATCTTCTCTGTTTGCTGTTACCTGATAGCTATATTTGTATTAAACAGTATTCCATGTTCCTTATTTTTGTACTTGTAGGAAGATTTGTTCCAGCAGCCAGGGCTAAGATCTGAATTTGAAGCCATCCGAGACAGTCTGGATACAGGATTTCCAGAACACCTTTGTATCCTTCCAGTTACTATTCTTCTTGTTTTTTTTTTTTTGTTTTAAACTGCCGGCAGCTTCTTTAGCTATAATTACGAACCCCAACTTATATTCGGGGATATCCACGATTCAACTATCATGATGAAACACAATTAATTCTTACCCATGACAGATAGACGCATGTCGGAAATAAGGAGGCTCAGCAGGTATCAGTACATATCTCTACAGCAGTTAACTTGATTACATCCGAAGCATTAGATATCTCTTCAATCACCCAATAGGACAATATAAATTTGTACACCTCTGTTAAATTAAGTTTTATATAGAATAAGCAGATGGCTCACATTTTTGGTGTTTATATTCCAGCACTGTATCACTTTGTATGAATACACTTTGTGTGCTGTTACAGTGTGACAGTGCCCTCTAGTGTTGGAAGTTTTGTTTTTCTGGACGCAGTTTAACCCCTTCTTTACTGAGGGTACTTTGCACCTATAAACCTGGAGCTTTTTTGGGTTTCTACAATATGTTTGTTAAGCTACGATTCCTCTTTTTCATTTTTCAAGGACAGAGAAGGCTTTCTTTTGAAAGCTGATTGTGCCATAATGTCTGATCCCCCTACATGACAGCAGGAATCATGCAGTTCTTCAAGTGTTCCAGCCAGCTGAACTAACTATACCTGTTGGCACACATATTTTTTTTTTTTACTTTTGCTATCATAGTAGGCTGTCTGCTCCACGCACTGATCACTGCTCCAAATGAATAGGGAGTTTAAAATGCCAAGCCACAAAAGATTTTATTAGCACATGTAGAATCTATAGAACTCTAAGGGTTCACATTTATCATAGATTGGTGCAAAATAAGACAATCGTATGTTGTTTTTGTCTTTCAGAAAATATTTGCTGTATCCCATGCTCCATGTCATATGATCATAATAAAGATGTAGCTTTAGGGCACACTACAGCAGTATGATCGCATTCCCAGGCTAAAGCGACATTCTCTAAAAATTATCAGAAAGACAACAGAAATTAAGAGGATTGAGTGGATCTTAATGTAGATGACTGGTTGCTTCTGGTTTTTGTTGTTTTGAAGTACCTGTACCCCTGTAAGAAACATAGAATTTGATTGCAGATAAGAACCATTTGGCCCATCTAGTCAATTCTTTTCATTCTTTAAAGACTCAAACCTTAATCAGTCCTTAGTCTTGACTTAGATTGCGCTACTAATGTCTCTAGCTATACAACCATTTGCTTTTTCAGAGGCTTTGTTGCATTGCCTACTTACAGT
>VKOC01005458.1:0-31016 GCA_009364415.1 Spea multiplicata | reverse complement strand
CTACTACTACTGCCACACTACTACTACTACTAATGCCACACTTCTACTGCTACTACTGCCACACTGCCACTAATACTGCCGCACTACTACTGCTACTACTACTGCCACACTACTACTACTACTGCCACACTACTACTACTACTGCCACACTACTACTACTACTGCCACACTACTACTACTACTGCCACACTACTACTACTACTAATGCCACACTTCTACTGCTACTACTGCTACTAATACTGCCACACTGCTGCTACTACTACTACTGCCACCCTTTCAATAGCGAAAAACAAGGGGTCAGCACAAAATCGGAAGAGTTACCATGGATACCAAGTAAAAACTGGAACACTGGTGTAGACTAGCTTGTCAAGCTAATCAAGACTGATTCATTTTCATTGCCCAGATTACCAGGTACAGCTGACGTAACCTCAGTAAAGTGGTACTTGATATTTATACATCTCGTGCACTTATTTTAATGTTTAAGATCAATACTTTCCTCTGGGGAGCACTCAGAGTAAAAGTCTATACGTGTTTGCCAAGGCCCAGGATTGTAACATAAATGGTAGACTTTGGGAAAATACTCAGTCTAACCTGTCCAGCCACTGATTTTACGAACAGCCCGATTGGTCATTCAGGGTCCTGGAACGAGAGGACGCCCAAGCTCCCGCGATCAGACTGCTCGTAGGTCTCAGGAATCACAGGAATAAATATATTTCTCTCTTCCTCAAAGGGCTCCCAAAGCAGACAGATGCTGACAGCAAGCTCTGTCTCCCAGGAGGGGAATTATACCTACTTCGGACCCTCTCAGAGCACTATTTACTGTCAGGAATATCTAATCAATCAGCTTGATGCCTGTGAGGTCAGAGGTCACAGTGAACCTCAAAGCAGGACCCTTCGCTAATGGCTTTTTATTTTGATTGCTCCGGATTGACTGATGCCCAGATAGGAGAGTTCAGTTTCTTCCGAGCAGCTAAATATACGAGCTCTGGGCAGGTGATTGGCAGCTAGGGATCTCAGGGAGCATACACAATATCCTCAGCCGGCCATCAGCATACACATCACGCCAATGCAAACATGCACCTGAAAAGCCAAGCGGTCTGAGTGACAGTGCGTAGGCAGCCAATTAAGTGCAGCACTCGGCAAGCCATCTTATCGGAAGGATGAGACATTTCGGTGCATGTTCAATCAGCTGCTGTGTGCACTCAGTGAATATTACCACCTTCATCTGGGACAGAACCCCTGAATTTTAATAATAACACAGACACTTTGAACTATTGCAATTGTAAGTAATGTTAGTGCCATGCCCCCAGGGTGGCATATTGGCCGTGTGGCTATAGGTGCAGTTCATTGTTAATTATTACCCTGCCTGTTGGGATCCGTTCCTGATAATTGGAAAGATAATAAGGAAACATAATTCTCTGTCTGGCTTTCGCTTTTCTGCTTCTCCAGAGGTTGAGTTCATATTACTGAATGGTCCTGAAATTATTGGAGGTCCTCCTCGCAGACCTTTACTTCCGGTCTCACCGGTTTTCATGATGTTCAGTCCGCGTATAACAGCTGAGTCGGTTCTCATCTCCAGTCACTGAAATGCTGGAATAATACTGACAGCCAGGCCTTTAACGTAGATTAATGTTTGGCTAGGTTTTCATGTCTTGGTAGCCATCTGGGGTGTTCTCTGACATCTTCACTTTGCACTCCTGCTCTCGCTCGGTCTGTCTCGGGTTGAGGGGAAAACTGAGGGTATAAAACTGCCAGGGGTTCTTAACTACCAAAAGCAAACTGTGCCTGTTTGATGGCTTCTGACTGGCAGCAATCAAGAGGGATAAAATGAACATTATTGTCATACAAGACAGATTATTGCATGAAACAGAGTCTGCGCCATCTTGGCAGAGTCGCCAATAAAGGGAGGTAGTTGTCCTTAGCATCTGGTTAAACCACAGATTGTCCATTTCACTGGTCTCACTAAATGCATGTAACACACTTTCTGACCAGAGAACTAACTCTTTAACTTTGCTTCCGATAATAGAACTGACATTAACAATCAACTAATTAACATCCTGAGTCCGATGGTTCCAGTGTCCGTGTTCCTCGTTAATCTTGCTATTACCTGCTTTAATTATGTGCCCCGTCACAGATTTAATTTAATTTGCAGAGATGGTCATATTCAGAGCCCTGGAGTTCCCGGGTATCTGCGTCGGGCTCTGTGCGGAATTCTGATGAGTGATGAGACGTGTATCACTAGGCACCTACTGAAAGGTCACGTTGGTTTCTCAGTGCAGTAATAAACAGATAAAGGAATGAGTAATTCCACGTGTAATAGTCCCCCATCCCCCAGCTCCCCCTCCGCAAGGCTGCAGAAAATTGAGATTTTTGTATTATTTGTTTTGGAAGAACCAACCTATTCTGCAGCCTCACATAACGACAGCTCAGACGGTTCCAACAAAAACATTCAGAGGATAGGATGGACTTCTTAGTTCATAAAACAGAAAGCAGATTTAGGATGAAGTCTATGTCTGTGAGCCCAGGGAATGGATCACTAAATACTGGCAATTCTATTAAATATAATAATCAATGATATCCTAACTCTCTGGACCCAATAGGGATGTAAGAGCCTCATATTAAATATGGGATAAAAGGAGAAACAACCCTCAGGGAATTAACAGCACGACAGACACCGCATTGTGGTTTCTCAACAATTGACCATATAGACTCTTCTGGTTAAAAGGGGATTTTTATTTCTTTGTTTATATCTTTAGAGAATATATACAGCAGTCTCTAGTGACACACCGAGGACCACTTTTATTCTGACACTATACTCCATGACACATTGCCCAAAAATTAGTTCAACATGGGCCCAATAAGCACAGTTATAAAACATGCCATGTGCTCTTCCTTAGCTAAACATGTAATCAATACGTTGTAATTTATCACGTTATATAATTTGTCAGTAGAAGCAACATGTACTATAGAGCTTTAGGGCCACAGTTTGAAAGTCCATACTGAGTACAGAGAGGACAGGATTTGGGTATGGCGAGGTTCTTGTACCACTGCTTCAGTTGATAGTAAACGGCTTACCAGGTCCCATTATTGTTGTGTGTCTAGAAAGAGGTCCCTGGTAACCAAATGACAAGATATCATGTTTGAGTGACCCCTGCCACACCAATACTCCATGGCAGGATTGACAGTAGTGCTGTGATCGTGGCGACCGCGAGGATATTCCTGGGCAGGCAGATCCCGTAAAAGTCTGGGGCACTGGAGAGGTTACTTTGCAGATGTAAATAGCGGAATAAAGCTTTAATCATCATGGTAGAATGGCGAATGACTAATTCACCAATAAGATTTATGCCACTTAATGTTTCCTAGAGATTAAGGCCATTTTTACCCTTTTCACTTCCAATGGACCAAACCATGTATGTCAAGTTTACGACTGGCCTTAAAAAGGCTTTTAAAGGCTGTATAATGTCCTGATTTATGAGTTTAACGATAAAGAGATATGATGCAGATAAGATTATCCTGCCTTTGACACCAATTAAAGCAGGGGAGCTTTTCTAGATTAAGACTTTCTTTGTTAAATATTCTTTGATCTGCCGCTCACCTTCCTGGCGTTGTGGGATGAGAGAGCCGTATACGGACTGGGTTACTGGAGTCATACAGCTCTGTTTATTTACTTTATTTTTACGAGGGATTCTTCGGGGAAGGTAAACGGGTTTTATCACCAACTGGGAGTATTGTAGATCCTTTTACAGGTTCTGGAAATGCTTGTAGAGCTATTACATGCTTTCTTGTAAAACTTCCATGCCCCACTAGCTTAAGTGAATATCTCTCCAAAACATTTGCCTGAGCGGCTGGGTGTCCACTTCATCTCCTGCTGGCAACACCTGGTGTGGCCCAATACACCGCACTCTGCGCATGCTTAGTGAGAGCTGGTTTGCATTTATTGGAGACATTGTTGTGTTGCCAGCAAGGACTGCCAGGTGACTTACCCTTATCTTAGCGCCACTATGTTTTTAGAATAAGTTTTGTTAGTGACAGGCAAGAGACACCCAGAATAAGTGAAGAAATGTCACTTGTTCAGACGAGGAAAAGACTGGCCTCTCCAGGGAAAGCACCTCAGTAAATGATGGCAGTTGTTTGCGTAGGGAGTGATTCAGAGCCAGGCTGTGTAATGGTGTTTGTTTAACCTGGTTAATTCTGCAGGTAACATTCCTGAGCGGAGTCTCGGTGTCTCCCGATCACATGAAGACTCCTCCAAGAGGAGAGGCAGCTGTCCCCTTCCCGCCTACAGCGGCCCGAGCATCTCCCGAGAGCTTGGAACCACCTTGTAACTACTACTGTCAACAGAATTAGCAGCAAAATAAAATACCCCTTTCAACAGAAATCAAATAATCATTTAAACAATCAGGCAGAGTTTACTTAAGAGTGTGTAAGGTAATCACTGTGATTACGTATAAACCAAAAATTACTTTCTTTTTTACATACATACTAAAGCTGCACTCATAGAACGCTGCGCTCAGAATACCGAGCGGATAAATAAAATGTAACAATGTAATGGTCGCCCGCCACCATTTTCTCTATTTTCCGCATTGTCGCTAATAAACCTGTTTGTGAACAAGTCGCCATTCGACATCTTATCATTCTTATAAAATGTTTTGCTGTTGGCAGGTTTGATCATCATAAAGCAGGGGTTGCAGCAATGATGAAGGTAGTGCTGCCTGTACATGGCCTAACCCTTTAAGAAGTGACGGATTTGTTATTGTTTTTACCTATCTGGGCTGTATTTTCTGCCTTGCCAGTCCCTGATGTTGATGGCGTTCTTATCGAAGACGTGATCTGGTTATTGAGAAGGTTTTAAACCTTTCTGTTTTTAGACTGTTGGAGAGTTCTGGCTTTTGTAACACCGAACGTACATTCAATACTTGTGTTAAAACAATGAGAACCATCTTTTGGTTTTTGCAAGGAAATAATGTAAATTGAAGCAGAGCTGGTGAGGATGCAACGTGACACATAAGATCAGAATCGCGGTTCCTGAAACGATCCAGCGTGTACCAGATAATTTACTAATTGTTTGTTCTTTTCAAGGGTAATTCAGGACGTCTGGTTACTCTGGGTGTAGGGAAATAGAAATCCTTAGCCATGAGATGAAAGGCTGCTTTTTAATGAAGGTATGAAGTAGCCTGTGTCTCTGTAATCTGGCCGCTCAGAGATAAGGATAGTAAATATATAATATCTTTACAGCTTCCTGATAATGCGCTGTACAATGCCTGACATTGTGTGCGTCTTTGTGGCTCTCTAAACATTGACTTTTACTGCCAGTCATGACAGGGCATGTGACAAATGGGATTAATTGCTTGTCTGGGGTTAAATGGAAATTAAGCCCTAGGCCAGTAATTAAAGAGCTCAGTGTCTGAGGCCAATGTGGACCCTTTGGAGATGCCGCTCGGCCAGTGGCACAGACTATGGGACAGGACCCATTATACGGCCATCTGCAGCTCCAGTCCTGTCTCTACCTAAAGTAGGGTTTCGCTGAAGGGGACATTGACCTCTTAAAACGCAGGTTATAATAATTCTGAGATTTACTGTGCGTGATAATGACTTATGTGTGTGTGATGTTTAACAGATTAAAAAGAAGAGTGAGCAATGTTACCAGTTCAGAAATAGTATCAGCTTTAAGGAATACACAGAACACTCAGGCTAATGCAGTCCTGAAAGTCTGACTCTTTTGTCACATTTCTAAATGTAAAATCAGAAATATCTGGGCCACATGGTTACCCTCGCGTGAAGAGCGTCACTGTTACCTGCAATGGCATTGAAGCCAAACTAAGATATATCCTGACAAAGCTCAATAAATGTGAAGCTGTATTTTTTTGCATAAGGCGACCATCCTTGTGCTGCTTTTTGTGGACAGTAACCCTGTGACCTCCCTTGACCTCAGATTAATTATTATTTCCCATTATTTGCCCTCAGTAGCATTTGTGATTGATTTGGGAATTGAGGTGGGATTCACAGTAAAGTCTACATTTGCTGGCATTTGGTGTTATCTTGCTGATACTGTGACATCTGGGGTAGTGAAAGGCATTTATGAAATTATTTGCTGCGTCTAAACATTAACTGAGATTAATGGTCTTAAAAGCAACACAATCTGTGACAAATAATGTGATTATTCCCTGACGGTGCATTTATCACCTGAATGATTATATGTGTGAAGTGAGCAGGTGGTAACACATACCCCATGGTGCCTGTAGCAATGTACAGAGGCTGGGGGTCACATCCATCAAATAGCCACAAACTGGTGTTCACCTGGTGGTGCTATCTTGCTTAAGAGACCGTTTATGCCTATCCTATTCCCCGACAGACTCTAAGGTTGGGCTCGTAAGCACAAGGCTGGCCTCCACGCAACCTCCACCTAATTAACTTAGAACGCCCCATTAGTGGAGAGGACTCAGGTAATATACCGTATGTCAGACGGGGATAAACCATATGGCCTGTCCTCATTTTCAGCATATAGGCTACATAAGTACAGTTCCTATATGTACAGTAGGCTCTATCCCTTGATGGTATCTTCTTGGTAGGTAATAAATCTATGCATTGATGATATTTTATCCAGCAAGCTGGACATTTTCCTTTCCTTCTCTCTTAGCAGAAGAATGATAATTATTGTTTACAATGAAAAATAAATGTTTATTTTATCTCTTAATTTTGGTGTTTTTTTTTTTTAGGTTGCCCCACTGGGATGTTTAAGGCAAATCAGGGTGATGAGAGCTGCATCCATTGTCCAATTAACAGTCGCACGACGTCTGAAGGGGCCACGAACTGCGTGTGTCGGACTGGATACTATCGAGTAGACTCAGACCCCATCCAGATGCCATGCACCAGTAAGTCATGCTCTAAGAAACTAAAGACAGGGGTTCCGGACTCTACTTTTGCTCTTGGAGAGTTTGGCAAAAAGTTGCAGGGTGTGTGTGCTCGCGAAATACAGATAGGTTCATATACGTAGCAGATCCTATGGAATCAGATAGAGATATCCTTAGTGAAAAAGTTACATTATAGAGATAATACCAATGTAACCATTTTCATTCTTCAGACTTAGCTGGTCTCATAAAACCCTTCTAGTCTTGGCTTCCAGATCTTTAATGTCTTGTGAATCTAGATATATGGCTTCATGACCTCCCAAAATCATGTCATAATGTCAAAAGTGTCATAAATTAGAAGGCTGGAGGCACTAATATACACTGCAAAAATGGATTCTTCTTCATATGGCCTCTTCGTGACCTGCACTTACACGCACACAAGGTGATAAGATTTAGGTTGCTCATGGGGAAGCGGGAGCTCCAAGTACTTCAGAGGCTCAGACCTGCCCCTCAGAATCCTCTGGCCAGAAACCTGTGAATCACCTGATATGTGGACGACCACATGCCACGCGGCTCAGCAAATCTATGTCCCCTCATCCTGGACCTGTTTTACATGTTAAGAGGCTTAATAGAGTCTCTTCTCCTGCCCCTGATTGAGTGGAATTAAGACTCAGGTCTGACCATAATTCTTTTTAAGTTTACTATTTGATGTCATTTGATGTATTCCTGTGTCCTGTGGGTATTTAGTATTTTTTTTTTTTGGTAACAAACTTAACTGGGACAGAAAGCTTGAACTGTTGCTCAGACTTCCCCTGCGCACACAGATGTAATCTGCCCTGATTCTCCGAGCCCCCAGCTTGAGTACAAACTCTTCTAGAGTCGTTTTCTCGGTACGTGGCTGGTCTGGTGGCCCGGGTCAGTGTTCATTGTATTGATCCTCATTTCATAACTTCAGTTGATTATTTCGAGGTGGTTTAGCAATAAGGTTTATTTCTTCAACAATATTAGGAAGAAACATTCCTATTTAGTGAATTAAGAGTTGGACCCAGCAAACTCTGAATGTATACAACGCCAAGAATGTAGAAATAAAGATTCTGTGCAGTAAGAGCCCTGTGAAGGGGAGCAAGGCCAATAAGTTCAATGCTAGGAACCCCGGCAGTATGTGCCACGTGGCAGGAAACATCCACGGTGGTTTAGTGAGATTGGTATAAATACAGTCGAACACCAGTGTGTCTGCAGGTTCCATTCCAATTCTTTGTGAGGCTAAGGCTATGTCATCACCAGTGAGGATCGTAGCCGGCCGAACACTCCCTTTCCCAAGCCGCCCCTCTAATAGCTTACAAATGTTGCAATGCATGATCTAAATGAAAGGTTTGGGCTCAAAGAAGGTGAAATATGAACCCGACTAGCAAGGGTAGGCAGACATGATGGGGGAGAGGATGGAGGGAGGGATGTGAAATCAATCACAGTCTTGCCAAAATAAAGAGTAAACCTATTCCCAGTAACGTCCTTAGCAAAGATAAAACAATGCACAGACATGGGAGAAATTGCCCAGCTGTGAAAAATTACAGAATGTGTTTTCTGAGCCCTCGACTGGCCCATAGGGATTGGTGAAAGAAGTCTATAGAAAGTCCCTTAAATACACAACATGCGCTGACATGCTGCTGCAGGGCAGCATAGCTCCAGTCCTCGGGGGCCACAAGCAGTCCACAGTTTTTGGATAACCCATCCTGAGTGCAGGCATCTCAATTAAACATTTATTAAACTACTTGTATTCAGGCAGAATCCACGGAATCCCCGGCCAGTCTGTGGCCCTGGAGGACGGGAGCCGTGCAATCCTGCGTACTGTTAGCGTGAGTAACGTGCTTAATCAGCATGTAACATACAGAAAGACTCCATGCAGACAAAAAGCTTTAGGCTTTAATCCTAGTCCTGACTAATCCAGAAACTCAGCGTATACTTCATGAGGGTCCTCACGTCATGCCCTATTTGCTTCGATGGCTGCTGATGGCGCAGCTGGTGCCCATGCGCTGGACATCCTGCAGCTTTTAACCCCGTGAGATACAGGGAGGGAAATTGCAGATGAGAGGAGAGTTTGCTCTATGAGGTCAAGATGTTAATTTTTCACATTTGTTTCCTGCTCTGCTTTTATCAAAGAAATGATTGTTTACATTTCAACAGATCTAATTAAAGGCATGTGCGTTCATGGATAAGCCATACCTTCAAAACAGCAGCTTTTGTCTGTTTGCCCCCAAAATGCCCGTAGACTGTTCAGTTGCAGGTACTGTCCTAAAATAAATTTCAGGAAATGTAGGAAAAATAGGTTGAGGTGGTTTCGTATTGGGTGCCGGACTGAATGCTGCTAAGGCCCATGCTGGCGGTATCATGTCCAAACTTTTCGGTGATTTCCACTCATATATGTGACTTATGGTGGTGTTTCTGTCTCCCCAGCGACACCATCTGCTCCGCAGAACGTGATCTCCAGCGTGAACGAGACGTCTCTGATGTTGGAGTGGTTGCCTCCAAGAGACTCTGGGGGACGTGAAGATCTTGTCTACAATATAATCTGCAAGAGCTGTGGATCCGGCCGCGGGGCCTGCACACGGTGTGGAGATAACGTACAGTTTGCCCCACGTCAGCTTGGCCTAACGGAGCCGCGGGTTTACATCAGTGACCTCCTGGCCCACACCCAGTACACCTTCGAGATCCAAGCAGTGAATGGCGTAAACGACCAGAGTCCGTATTCACCCCAGTTCGCATCCGTCAACATCACCACCAACCAAGCAGGTACGTCACCTTGTTTTATGTCTAATTGTGTTGGTGGTTTGTTGTGGGAGATGCGGACAGTAATAAACATATATCGTAAGTAACGCAATACAGGCTATAGCCGTGTTCTCTTCCTCCTCTCTGCCACTGTTAGTCATATGTATACAGTAGAGGACTGCACTTGCGGGCGCCGGCGGACTTGCTGGGGCGGCGGGCGGGCGGTCAGGCACTGTACCTGCGGGTCCCGGTAATCCCGCGCAGTCCTGCACGGCTGCCTTCTCGCTGCTCCCTTACAGTGTCTCCTAGCTTGCTCCGCCCAGGAACAAAACGGAGTCATGTGATGTGACTCCGCCTTGTTCCTGGGCGGAGCAAAAGAAGAGACGCTGTAAGGGAACAACTCGAGGGCAGCCTTGCGGGACTGCGCGGGAAATCAGGTAAGGAGGCGGGCATTATTGGCCACAAAATGCAGGCGGGAGCGGAACACCCACATTGCGGGAGCGGGATTAAAAACCGCGGGAGCGGGATTAAAAAAGTAGTCCCGCGCAGGGCTCTGGTAAACAGCATAAGAGTTGCCCCTGATTCCCATCAAGGCGTGATGACACAATGTCACAGGCTGAAATTCTAATGGTGTTTGCTTGTATCTCTTCCAACCTGCTCGACACGTCCCATGCTGTTTGGACTCACCCTTCTGTGGGGTAAAGGAAACTGTCCAATGTTAATACCCCAGTGTCAATGGTCTCCAGGTGCAACTCTGCAAAATCTTATCAGCAACGCAAAACAAGAACCAAGTAATGTCCAAACTCTTACAGCATGTATAAAAGTAGGCAGAAAAGACAAGACCAGCACCTCTAATCTGTCGGGAAGCTCAGGGTTTCTTGTATCATCATTCAACATTTTGTCTTGCTTTTTGGCCTGTAGGCTAAGACCACGTGCAGTAGGTAGCCGTAAGACTGATGAAGCTGAGGTACTACTGAGCCCCCAGAGAAGGTCTGTCTGGACAGGATCCAGCAGATTATGGCATCTAGAGGGCTGGTAATGGCATGTTTTGAAGGAACAAGTTGGAGCCATCACAAAAGACATAGAAAATGAAAGTCAGTCAAATTAATCAATCCTTCTATGACGAGCATTAGTATTAATATGGGATCAGCTCATAAAGGGGTCTGAGGACAGGGTCCTGGTCTGGGAGATGAAATAATTCCTTCCCCATTTGCTGATGTCCGGTACCTAGTTCTGTGGGTATATAGTGATACTTTGTGTGTTTAAACCTCCATAACACATGGAGACATCCACAGGTGGCCTTTCACCGCTGAGCAACCTCTGTAGCGCTGTCCTGTGTTTTTTTTATGGTTGTGTCTCAAGATAAACGAAAGTTTCATGAAACACCGCATTGTTACCAGGAGGAGACCAGGTCTGGAAGCACTGCTGCCATTAAGAAATGTGGAGTGTATCGAGTGTAACTCGGTTTTTGTTATTTCTACAGACAGTATGTTCACAATAAGGCATCTGGAGTTTGTAACACATGTATGTTGGTCTGTCTGTGAACATACAGAGATCCGTGTGATGTGAAATCACCTCCATGTGTTGCCAGTGTGGGTCCAGACCACTGCTGTGTCTCATAGGCGTTAGGGTCTCCTCTGACCCCAAATCTTCCACGTGCCTGTCTTGCCACACATTGGGGTAATTGAAAAATGCCAGAATTCCCTGCTGAGTGCTGGTATCGTGGCTGCATCTCACAGGTCGGTAACCTGACACCCCAGAGATGCAGATCTTGTCGATGAGGATCTCATGAAAGCCAAAAGCGTTGCAGCTGTTCCCTCTTTAATTTCAAGCTGTTGATGATGAGAGAAACCTAGGGGGGAGGAAGGCCAGACAGGGGTGCTATGGGATCCGTCCAGCTGCCCTCGGTCTCTATTACTGGAGCCAGGTCTGGGGCTGTGCATGGCACACCAGGATATTACTTTCAGCCATTTTGGTGTTAACTGCCTGCTCCACTTCTGACATGCTTTGTCGCTCAGTTGTTTTGGGTCATTTCCATACGGGGACACGCTCTGACACAGCTTGTTATTGTATTCTGTCAAGTATTTCCAAAAACGTGGTTTTCCTTGGGTAAAAGGAATTTCCATCGGCCCCGGGGAATTTAAAGTCTGGTTACAAGCTTGGGGATCGGTCTTTCCCCAGGGAATTTAATTGATAGAAATCAGTGTTGTCTCATTTTTAATTGCACCCTTGGGGCTCGGGCAGGCAGCCGCTCCCAGGACCATTTGGAAGGGCTGAAGGGGTTACAGAGTCAATGTATGGCAGCTGCAGGATGGATACAGTTAAATCTGCTTAAAGGAGCGTCACTATTTCAAAAGGCAGAGAGAGGGGATATTGGGAGAAACCCGAGAAAAAAAGCAGGCTGGCTTAATTTCTGGATGGGATGCCTGAGCGTTAAGATTGTAGAGATAAGGAGGAAATTTTCCGGTATGTAGAAATGTTTTCAGCACTTTTCCCCCAAGCACTAGTCCCGTGGTTGCGCACTGGACATCGTTCTTTACACATCCAGGAAAGATGTGGCGCTTTTCGGCCATAGCCTCAAGAGACAGACGGAGGGTGTGAACTCACATTCAGACAGAATGACACGATTTTGAAATATGAAGGCAATGACATGCAGAAAACATGCACTTACAGCTGTATTTCAAACTCACAAATTCCTCTGCTGAGGGTAATTAGAGACAGGTGAGGAAGTGAGTATCGTCAGAGGAGTGACGGCCCTGAACCGTGGCAGATCCTCAGCCTGAGGCGCCGTGTGATGGACACAATCTCAATGAAACATTCATTTGGAAATGTTCTCAGACTCATCCACAATGGCGGGGTGAAAGCCATGGACACTAACGTAGAACTGAGGGCCACACAAAGTTTATGGCAGTACATGTGAAACGCCGATAAGGACCTGTGAGAGGAAAACATAACTACAAAGACATACTTTTCTTGCCCCAATGTTTTAAATCCTTGTTACCTGCCCCAATGTGTGGACCTGCTTATCACATAAATGCATGATAAAGTAGTCAGAAAAGCAGGGAGGGTCGGGATTTATCGCAGGTTAATGTGGGTGAACTAGAAACATGTCATTAGCTCCTTGATGTTTACATAAAAAGTCCCAAAGAGCCCCAAAACACTTCCTGATGCCCCTACAAAGGGGTTCCCAAGAGAAAGATTCAGGGACAATTCTTATGATAGCATCCGTCCACTGCTGCCAGCAGGAGGCAGTATGCGGTCTCAGGGCGTCTCTGCAGTCATCAGGGACACTGTGCTAAGACTGGGCTGCGGCGCCAGGGATTTAAGGCAATTTTCCAGGTTCCACTCGTTGAGAGTTACTCGAGTTGCCATCGCACAGCCAGAACAAAGACTTTTTCTGCGCACATTCCAGGGAAAGGCTTGGACTCGGATCACAGCGGAGTCCAAGGAGATGAACCCAGGAGAGGGTGTTGGCAGACGGGGACGGGACGGCCTGGGCGGATTATCCAGAACACTGTGTGACGGGCAATCTTATTATCCCAGTGGCTATTGGATTAACTGGTTTTAAGCTAGCATGACCATGGACATTTATATGTATGTGTAGAAAGAAAGAAAAAGACACACAGAAACAGGTAGACAGACAGATGTAAGCGTGTTTTTCCTGGAATATCATGTCTTCTTTGCCCGCTCTACGTATGTATGTCAAAAGAACCAGGCCCCGTTATTATTGGGGAACATATGGAACAGCAGGAATAGGCCCAGTGGCATCAAGGAACCTCATCTGCCTTACACAACACACATCAGAGGAATTACGACACCGAATTCTCTGACATTAGGAAACTCACAACATTTCTGCAAAATTAAGATCCCTCTTTATTGTCAAATGTTTCAAACAATTGCCCTGACTTGTGTTTTTCCATACTTTGTACGCTGGAAATATATTTCTTATATTTATTGTTTGTTGCATGTTGATGCCACAAGGGAACTTATAAACTAAGAGGCCATTAATGTAGACCTTTTTGACCGAAGGGTCTGGTTGAGTTCCAATGTCAAAAGCCCAAGGTCATCCACCAATCTCATAGCAATCAGTTGACTTCTCTGACTTCATCCATTCATTAGGAAGCTGAGAGGCGAGCAACAGTCCACAAATCTGTGCTCAGTTCAGCAGCATAACAGGATAATGCATAGAATTTATTGGTCAACGCGGAGATAACGGGTCAATGCGTCTGGGATCGTACCACTAGATGTAGCAAACAGAGCAAGTGCTTAGATTGGAACTGACAGCTCCTGAACGCAGAGCCTAAAACAGCAAGGCAGCAAGCGGACAGGACGGCCAGGTGCCCTTTACTAGAGGAGCACAAACTTTCTGCTCTGATGAGTCTATAAGATGCACTGGGCTAATTCTGCAAAATGTTTGTACTACATTCTCACGTTCACTCTTTATTTGCGTTTTTCTGACACACATCTCCTTTTTTCTTTTAGCGCCATCCACCGTGTCCATCATGCACCAAGTCAGTCGAACTGTGAACAGCATCACTTTATCTTGGTCCCAGCCCGACCAGCCCAATGGTGTCATTCTAGACTACGAGCTTCTGTTTTATGAGAAGGTGAGTTTTTTGAAGGTTGGAAACCTGCCGCTTTAAATCTGCCGTAGATAAGATACCGGCATTAAATTGTATGAGGTTTCTCAAGAATAGGAAGAAAGACTCCAGACTCAGGCATGCAGGTTTCCAAAGTGTCTGATTCCAAGTGCTTGCTGGGGAACGTTGCCAATCCTCTCTGTGCACATGTACGAATAAGGCAACAGAGCCTCACGGCTTCAAAGTATAGTCCTAATTTCATCCAAATTTGTGTGATAGGGACTTTTTGTCTCATTTTCAGTTTGAAGGTTCATCCTGGAATGTAGATCCTTCCTTACAGGCTTGGATTAAAGTTTTAATATATTTTAAATTCCTGAACGCTCTGGATTCTGTTACCTTGTGATTTAAAGTGTAGCGAGCGTCTGTGAAGGTGCTGAGTTGGGAGCGTGTTGCAGCCCTGCTTTACATCTCAGTGAATCGGTGAGCCTTCTCCTCTGGTTGTGGTGTCACAGCCCCTCTCAAACCTACATACATACTCTATGCAGGGATGGACACTTCTATTCGGGGATAAGCAGGAGCTACATACTCTGCTTTTTCCAGTCTTCTGCCTTCACCGGTCAAGCCATCAATGTACAGCTTTCGAGCATCAAGCCTTCAATGCCCTACTATAACGGGCAACAAACGTTGAGTGTTGATGTTTAACTTATTCAGGCATGAAGTGTCTTGGGAAACCCTTCGAGCTGCTCTTTTCTGTCAAAACCAATGTAATGTGGAGGTGTTGGTTCCAAAGAGTTATTTGATTTATAGATCACTACAGGAGCTCAGGTAAACCATAGGTGCCGATGAGATACTCTGACGGCTCAGTATATACACAGCATCAACCCACCAGCCAGCGCTCAGGGGCATGTTGGATTAATAGCAAATTGCTCCCAGTCCACTACTTAGTGTTCAGTCCTCTAACTGAGACCTAACCCCTTTGTTGCTGGAAGAGTTAATCTTTCATGCCATGTTAGGAAAGCCTTGAGAATAAGATTACAATTTATCTCTGGGATCTGAGACATTTGTTCCCCTTTGTTTCAACATCTGTTTTGGAGAAAGGGCAGGGACCCATATCTTGGACATGACGAGATTTCTCTGGCTGCATATTAAATAATTTCCCCTGGTATTTTCTGATACATGAGATATCTCTTCCATTTGAACTCTTCTATCACCGCGGCTGAAAAAGAAAACTGATCTTGTTACCTCGCGTTCCACGAGAAAGGTTCAGTTTAAAAGGAATTAAAAATCAAAAGTTGGTGCATTCATATGTGTTGATGTGCCAAGTGTATTACTTTTCTAGTTTTGTGTGTAAACCCTACATGTAGCGACTAATATTCCCTGCCACAACGCCTCGCGGCCGCTCCCATGTGTGCCGCATGGATGGCCCGGCACAAAATGGATTCATTTTTGTGAAACCTTAAACCCGCAGCATGCTCTGCAGTACAAACATAAACCCACAAACGTCGACTAAGAAGGCCTGACAGCAAACATTGGCCACATGAAGAAACACTATGTAAGAAATAAAAACTATTTGACAATCCCGGGATGACGGAATTTGTTTAAATACCAGGCTGATAATTATGGGTTAGGTGAACCTGGTTTGTCCTCCGTGCTTTGAGTCCGGAGGTATAATATCCACAGCAGCCGTCCTGCTGTCCCCAGTAGGAAGCTCAGTAGAGCCGTACGGGCACAGAATCTCGTGGCTGATACCGGCCTCTCTGCCCATCTAGTGTGGTCTTACAGAGAAAGATCTAGTTCACAGGAACAAAGCAGGGCAAAGCAGACAATGTGGGGAATGGAGGGGAAATGTTGTCTGAAATAAACGTATGTCATTTATTTGTCTTTAATAGGACCTTACTGAACACAACTCATCCGTGGTAAAAAGTTCTACCAACACTGTGATAGTGCCAGGTCTAAAAGCGGGCACTATATACGTCTTCCAGGTGCGCGCACGCACGGTGGCAGGTTACGGCCGATACAGCGGCAAGATGTATTTCCAGACCATGACGGAAGGTAAGGAGATATTATCCTGTGTAATTATCCTGGGGTGAGGGTGGACAGCAGAGCTACACTGGGGACTTGACTTGTAAGTATGAAAGAATACCCGTTCGTAAGCATGCGCAGCGTGACCTGACCCTTTGTTTTTTTTAGCTGAATATCAGAGCAGCTTCCAGGAGAAACTTCCCCTGATTATTGGTTCCTCCGCCGCAGGCCTCGTCTTCCTCATCGCGCTCGTGGTCATCATCATTGTCTGTAACAGGTACAGTAGTGTTGTACCTGATACTTTGCAGATTTTACAGTTTTTCTTGGTGTAAATTTGCTGTTTATATCTTGCATTTTCATGGCTGTCTGGATTACAGGTTAAGCATTGTTTGTATTTTTTCTAGAAGACGAGGCTTTGAAAGAGCCGATTCCGAGTACACAGATAAGCTCCAGCATTATACCAGTGGCCACAGTACGTACCGACTGCCTTCACCAGGGCTGGGTGCTCGTTCTCTCGTTGGTTCGTTGGTTGATTTCTTCCCTTAATGTCGTGTTAAAGCCACCAGTCCACCAAACCATAATCAGCCATGGCCTGAACCACGGACCATTCTGCCTCATATTGAACCTTTGGAAATTGTTTTTGTTTAAATGAATATACCAAAATTTGTCTTCATATTAATGTGACGTTAATTAATTTAGATGCAACTATGCCCAGAAATCTGTAAATCCACATGTTGTTTTATCAAAGGCCACGTGTTGTGAAACACCAACAGTTTTTGTGGCAGTGGCACTTAGTTTCTTGTCTCTTCCTCCCATAGAGACCAGTAATGGTCATCCATTCCATCCTCATCTTTTCATGTTCATTTATGGTACAAACCTTTCCTCATTAAAAGGGAAATTATCGCACGGCAAAGCCCATGTGGTAGGAATCAACGGTTGCTTTGTGCGACCTAACATGGCCACCAAAGCTCACGTGAAGTAAAAGCACAGTGTTACTTTACTGCTGCTGAAAATGCTAAGAAGGGACCGTGGGGCATCCATTTACGTGCCATCGATTAAACAGGACTGTTTTTAGTATAATTTCCCTTTAAATGAGTGACATGTTATATGTTTGTCTGTTCTCACCTTTTTGTATGGGTTAGTCAGGGAGGTGAAAGTGATGTATTATATATAAACTGTACAAAAATCGAAATACAATCCAATTTTAGGCATTTAACTAACTCAGCCCACCAATCGCCAAACACATGTACCCATACTGTGTGATGATACCAAGTCATACACATTTATCTACTAAAATTTACAGAAGTATCCACCTTAGAAATATCTCCAAACGGCACAGCCACATGACATGACACAATGGGCTTTAAAACATATCACACGCCAGCTACATACAATAATGTGAGATAATGAATCCATGTGTCCAGTCTGTGTCTGTTATACAATGTCTCAGTTTCCTCTTCCCAAGCTCCTGGTGTCTCAGTTTTTATTTTCCCATCGCAGTGACTCCGGGAATGAAGATTTACATTGATCCCTTTACCTACGAGGATCCAAATGAAGCTGTCAGAGAATTTGCCAAAGAGATTGATATTTCCTGCGTGAAAATTGAGCAGGTGATTGGAGCAGGTAAGATCAAGGGTTGGAGGATATAAACTGCACACACAGAACGATGCTGCACTATATAAATCAATAGATGACAATCATTCCGCTAACCCATCTCTTGCAGGAGAATTTGGGGAGGTTTGCAGTGGTCACCTGAAGCTTCCCGGTAAAAGGGAGATTTTTGTGGCAATAAAAACCCTGAAGTCTGGGTACACAGAGAAGCAACGGCGAGACTTCCTGAGTGAGGCTAGCATTATGGGACAGTTCGACCATCCCAACGTGATCCATTTGGAAGGAGTTGTAACCAAAAGTTCTCCAGTGATGATCATCACGGAATTCATGGAGAATGGGTCCCTGGACTCCTTCCTACGGGTATGACAATGGGACAAAGAGAGAAGTTTCTATGGAAGAGACTTAGTTCCCCACAGGTAATTTCATGTATTTTTTCTTTCAGCAAAATGACGGTCAGTTTACTGTGATCCAGCTGGTGGGCATGCTGCGGGGCATCGCAGCCGGCATGAAGTATTTAGCTGATATGAACTACGTCCATCGTGATTTGGCAGCACGGAACATCTTAGTGAACAGTAACCTGGTGTGCAAGGTGTCAGACTTTGGTCTCTCTCGGTTCCTAGAGGATGATACGTCAGATCCAACGTACACAAGTGCCCTGGTGAGTGTGTTAACAGATCTGTGGGGTTACCAGTGGCTGGATCCCGATTCCACATGTGCTGGAGCTATGTGTTCAGGTCTCTGGTTCCAAAACCACGCTGAGATGTGGATAATGTTTAAAACCAAGATGTACATCTATATAGTGAATGGATTATTTAAAAAAAACATCACAATTTGATTAATGTTCCCTCGCCACATTAAAATATTTTTCCTTTGGTCTATTATTATTTAAAGTATGTAGTGCCAACAGATTCCACAGTGCAGTACATACAGGATTATCCGTATCTATGACATTGAAACAACAAGTGTACAATCTTTCAAATAAAAGCTAACATGTCCAAATACACAGGGAGACCTTGATCTAACGAGCCCCGATTACAGGGACAGATACAGCTGCGCATTCCGTTCAGACGCGACTCGCCTTGTGCTGCTTCTCTGCAATAACTGTGTGTTTTATTTTACAACAAAGAATGGGCCATTCTTGTAAATTGTTCTTTCCCAGTAATAAAGAAATCCCTTGCTAATTCCCCATACAGCCATCCCCATGCCCCCCCTTCCAGTGACTTCATCTGCGATATTCAGATCCACAGCAGATAAAAGGAATTCCGCGGATTCGCACGGTGACCTTGCACCCCTCACATCTAAAGGACAGTAGGATTTTGGTGGGATTTATGCCCCTAGTGACAGAAAGGTAGCACCAGCTGACATCCCGACAGTCACTCACACTAATAAGAGAGCTGCCGGCTGCCACTCACAGTCCTTTGTCCTCCTGTCTTCAGCTCCCAAGCCATATAAATGTACAGAGCTTTCTCATTTCTAGGGACAGGATTTAGCAAGGTCTCTGTCATCGCAATGTAATCACCCCACTAATTAATTACCTACTGGTCGCCCGTGGGCAGGAAGCCTTCAAGTGGATGACTCCGAGTTTCATGTTGAATAGGTGGCCTCTTCAGCCGTAATTCTGCAGGAGGACACATACTTTAGTCCATCTACTAGAAGGATGGAGGAGGAACCCAGATTCCTGATAGCGAGATGCCGTGGGGCTGAGAATATGCTAGTTTATTAACCAGCTGTGGTTTTAAGGGCACGATCTATTTCTGTATCCTGTTTTCAGGAACCTTTAGATTGAAAGTTCTAGGGACAGGAGGGTAAACCACGAGCTGCAGCACAGGCTGTAGCGCTGTAATTGGCCAGGTGTGCAATATTCTCCAGGAAAATAACAATTATTTCCCAAAAGCCCAGACAAATATTATCCAGCTCACAGATCTCACCCATAATTTAACCCTTAAACAACTGGGCGGTCAACTGATTTCACAGAATTCCACCGTCGCTCTGGTAGATGAAAGGATGCAAATTAAAGACTTGGGAAAATGGGACGATGGGTTCAGTCAGTCGAGGCATCCCCAAAAACTAGAAGCAAAATACAGAGGCATGTCCTTAATGGATTATGTTAACGGTAACGCAGCCCCAATGTCCAGCTACGTATATAAGGGGTGTAACGGCAAGGTATATATATCTGGAGGCCAATATTGCAGCCTGTCGGTAAAATGCGGGCAGTGGGGGGTCACAAAGGATTTGGCTGCCTGATTCTACATTTTCAGCTTTGTGGGTCTTTCTTCCAGGGTGGTAAAATTCCCATTCGATGGACGGCGCCAGAAGCGATCCAGTACAGGAAGTTCACCTCCGCCAGTGACGTTTGGAGTTATGGCATTGTCATGTGGGAGGTGATGTCATACGGGGAGAGGCCGTACTGGGACATGACCAATCAAGATGTAAGTGGAGATGCTGCGGGCGCATTGGTAATAAGAACACAAGGGAGCTCCATTAATAGCAATTCCATTTCAATAGTTTTAAGAAACAGCAGAAGGGACTGGACACATTTTAAACTCCGTCAAAATATTGGGGAGGGTCGTCTGTCTGTTTTTACCTGGACCAATGCTTGAAACGAGGGTGTCTTTGTAAGGATGAACTTCTTTTTCACATTCTCCGTTTATTGAATATATACATAAAAACAGTACAATGTGAAACAAAATATTGCAAAACAAAGCATATGATTATACAAAGTACAAGAAACAAGTACATTAACCACATGACCAGGGGGTACCGTCAATATGCAGCAACATAGGTGTCACGGGAGTACATTCACGAAATAGATAAAAGGAGATTACCTCCCAGAACGCAGAGCGGGACACAGCAGAGCTTCTTAACATGTGAATTATTACAGGTGATAAATGCCATTGAGCAAGACTACCGACTGCCACCTCCGATGGACTGTCCAAACGCCCTTCACCAGCTCATGCTGGACTGTTGGCAGAAGGATCGGAACCACAGGCCAAAGTTTGGACAGATTGTTAATACGCTGGATAAAATGATCCGGAACCCAAACAGTTTGAAAGCAGTGGCTCCTCTATCTTCTGGGTAGGTATAATGCAGAGCCGGGATCCTAGCTTGGCTTTGTCTAGATACACTGAGGTTTATCTACTGGATACAGCCGATAGATGGTTGTTTAGGCCGCCTTGGTGGATGGAAATGGTCTCTATGTATGTTTCTTTGAGTCGAGTGTAGGATACTGCATGGAAATTACAGTATATTCGCCTCACTGTATTAGACTTGAACACCAGGGCCAGATAAATGTGCCCATATTTATTTCACTATTTGTTCATTTGGTGCGTGGGAAGGAGCTACTTAGTTTGTTTGATTAAAAGTTCTGTCTTTTCCTGTGTTTAGAATCAACCTCCCGCTGCTAGACCGCACGGTACCCGATTACACCAGCTTCAACACTGTAGACGAATGGTTGGACGCCATTAAAATGGGCCAGTACAAGGAGAGCTTTGCCAACGCTGGCTTCACCTCGTTCGATGTTGTATCACAGATGATGATGGAGTAAGTTTGGTAACTAAGCCACCCCAGAAGGAAAGGCCCTAGGGAATAGCTGAAAAATCCGAGCCCTTAATCGGCTGTGTAATACACCTTTTATATGTCAGGTTATAGCTCTGCTGACAACGTTTACACTATATTCTTCCTTTTATTGAGATTAAAAGGTGCTGCAATTCCTGTCACTCCTCAGTTCCTAAACATCATAGCCCTGAGGATGCTCAAGAGCATCTTCTAAACATGAAAGCTTCTTGTGATTAAGAGACTTTAATGTCAGAGGCATCTCACAGCCATTTAGAGGTTTCCTAGGAAAAAAGGCATCTTTCAGAAATGGAATAAAGCAGGGCTGTGACATGTAATGCAGCTTTATTCCCCGGGAACTCTGGCCAACATGTCTTTAGAAATCCCAGGGTTGAATGAATCAGGGCTGCCCTTTCTCCTCTCGTCTTTACCTGTAGGGTGCAGGGCTTACAGGGTGCAGGTTCTGTCCCTTTTCATCTCCCGATACATTGTGTGCAGATTGCCCTGAAAGTTCTGCTCTCGGAGTTGCCAAACAGGCATTAGACATGCAGGTGTATAACCCAGGTGGGTGATGTCATTCACACCGACCAAACTCTTTCCTAATTCCGTGCCAGACACGACTGCCGGCGTTTCAGGGTTTATATTGAAGAGAATGTATGACTGCAGCCAAAGGCAAGATTTTCTCAGCTTTAAGACTAATCTTGAAAGATTTGAGCCTGATTTCACTGAACTCAAAGCAGAGCTCGTGGGAGCTTCAAACGTAAATGACCTGTTCATTAAAGACGTGTGTAAGTACGGCTGCCAGAACGCCTTTGTATTTTGGAGAACCAATATTTGTTCTCTCTTGTGAAGCTTGTAAGTATCAGGCCTGCCCTGCAGCGAGCAAACAGACGTGACAAGCTCATAGCACAGCTGTCCTGTAAGAGCCATTTAAACTCTTCAGCCCCCGTGTACCCTGCCCCTGGGCATCTGCGGGCGTTTTCAGGCACGTCCCTTTGTCTGTTGCGGACAGCTTTGTTTGCATTTCAGTGCAATGTCCCGTTATACTGGAAATGCGGTGCCTTTATACAGGGTAATGCTTAGAGACTGAAGACACTTCACAAATTACTTTCTGATTTTTCTTTGCCTCCTCCCTGTTTTCTAGGGATATTCTACGAGTTGGGGTGACCTTAGCTGGACACCAGAAAAAAATTCTCAACAGCATCCAGGTTATGAGAGCACAGATGAATCAGATCCAGTCGGTAGAAGTTTAATGTTGAAGATTTGCTTCCTCGTCCTCAGACTTCCTTTGTCCTATAGCTCCGAGCCACCCCTTTTCTCCTGCACCCCAAAACCTGGTTCAATGAAGTTTCAGTAGCGGATTCGGAGCAGGCAGGACCTTGTTTAACCTCTATTTGGCCGCTGAGAGGATTCTTCCTTTACCTTTATCCTCAGAAATGTGCCACACATGAAGCAGATAATATTTACTCCCGGGGTGATGGGCCTGGGGTTTATGAAGATTATTTTTTCAAAATGTAGACATACAGCAATGGATTTGTTTTAAAAATACAAGTAAAAAAAAAAGGGCTTGCAGACAGTGGCCACAATTTTCACAACTAAAAAAGGGAGACTGGGAGCATCACACCTTCCACTACACGATTATCAAAAACATAGACTGCTGACAAAAAATGCAGCGAAAAGCCTCGTTATTTGGGGCTAAAAAAAACCTAACACACATTTGGAAGGACCAGATCTTGACACCGGGTGTATGGCGCATTTCAGGAGGGTTTTGCGCCGTGAGCCTGCACATAAACTCTTACGTCAAGAGGAAGAGGAAATTATATAGAGAAAAAAACAGAGCTGAAATGTTATTTCCATTAAATGGACCGATTGCATCTCTGAATACAACTCTTCACCTTGAAGATGTTACAAAAAGCAAAATAAAGGCTTTTTCTGTGGAAGGAGAAGATGCCTTTGAGACTTAAATGTTTGAAAATGTTACAAGAGACGATTCCTTTTTAGCTTGTTTTGTGAGTTATACATTTTGCAGGGGCCGCCAATGCCACACCTCAGAGCGCGTCTCATACATATCATGTGCACAAAAGTGATGTCATCACTAACTGCCAACGACCCCTTTCTCAGAAGATTCCCTAGTACAGTGTGTAGTCGGTTTTAATTACAAAACTCTGAAGTGTAAAAAATGTTATGTCGTCAATGTTGTTGTTGTTCAGGAACATGTTCCTACTATGTTTGTTTACACCACTTTGACTTTTTTAAATTGTTTTTAAATACTCGAAGTTTGATATTGCTTAAAAAAAAAAAGAACAAAAACATCCTAACAAATAGGATACCTTTCGCCCGAAGTAGGTTATCTGAGAAATGAGCATTTACGCACAACAAGGTCATCATTGGATGATGGATTGTCCCATCTCATCGGGTCTTCTCCATCTCCTGGTAGCAGACCAGAAGACGGCCGCCCATTCGACCGCCGCCTGGAGCGAAGCGCATTGTTTCGTGGGCCAACTTTGTTCCTTTTCCCTCTTTCCCTACTCTTGTTTGCAGCTTATTATATAAGCTTCTCCATGTCGTGTGATGGCTTTAGAGATGAGGAACTGAGGACTGAATGAACCCCATGGGTACAGAGGTAGCACAGCCAACGCATTGCGCACGCTTTTGTTTTTCTATTTTATTGAGGTTGGGCAGTGGTAATTGACCTTCTGACCATCCCAGTCGGGCACTTTAACGAGCTGTCATGTTCCTTATATCTGTAAAAGGGGATCCCGCCACTGATTGGGTACACGGTGGAGGAGAAGATTGGGTGGTTGTTTTGTGCAGTTTTTTGGGTATTTTTTCTATCTGGCGGTATGGATTCAGGAAGAAGACGTGTGGTCAGAATCAAGCTACATGGTTCTGTGTCATCGCGGCCAGTCACTTTTCCTACAAGGCTTCATTTACAGAATAGAGTTTCTCTATATGCCGTGTGCCAATTTCACAGAGTGATCCAGTGTTTTCCCGGTGTGTGTTCCAGGGCTTTTAGTATGCAGGGTTATCAACCATATTTCTGATTCCGTCCTTACTGGGCAAGACTACAAACACTGAGAAACATTTTCTAAGGTAACATCCAGCACGTAAATAGCATAGATTTGTAGTTTAGGAATAATTCCCTGGCAACATTCTCCCTTTGGATTTTTATACGATAGACATCACCTAACATCTGCATGTTCTCAGCAGTCTCCACCTTATTGACCCATTCCTCTTATAAGATAGTCAATGAGTCCTGGCACTTAAAATCCATTGACTGGATCAGTTGTAGAATATTTTAACCACAGTTTGCTACAAGGAGAAGACAGATTTGTGGAGTTCTGCTGATGAGCAATGTTTACTTCATGAATAATATTTCCATTCATAAGTGAATCAACTTTATCTGCAATTAACTAACTTCAAAAACCACCCATTTGCAGTAAATGTCAGTCACCAAGTTTTTTGCAAATCAGGAACGTGGGTGACAATCAGCTTCCACTGAACATTAGCCTTATAACAGTACACGTGCCGCACTTATAGCTGGGAAGGAATAACAAAGTGTTCAAAGTGTACAGTCTTAAAAAAACAAACTGCACATTTTCTAACTATTGTGTGTGAAAACTTTAGTGTTGGCTGCATAAGGATCATACCTCCTTCTGAAACCCACGTGGTTCCCCATATTGAAATAATTATTTTTAAACAAAACATGGGTTTTAGTTCATTTACTCCAATAAAATCACTAAATCTGCTGACTTGGAGGGGGCCACTATAAGCAGTCGTGTAATATTTTGGGTGACTTTTTAGGTCAAAGTCAATCAAGCCATTTTTATTTACTGATGTTCCTTCATCCACAGACTTTCAGGAGTCAGGGAGTCCTGCTGTGTGCTTAAGACTGAGCCATTCTATCATTTACCATAGGCAATGCCAAATATTTTTAAGGGAATTCAGTAATGAAGGAATCATGGCGAGAATTCCATTTTCAGTACAAGACATATAGCTAGCTCCCTACAGCGGTTAATATGAAAAGCTGAGCTGTAAATATGAAGGTCACATTGGAAATCTAGCCAAAGGTCCAGAGTCAAACCTGATACCCATTCAGAATCCAGAAGAGTCACCTGTTAACCAGTTGGCATCCGGTACACGACTGTCAGTGAATACCCAATCAGAATCATGTATATCAGACATTACCCAATCAGCATCTAGTACAGACTTTGATTATCCAACGAGCATCCAGAATCAGATTATACCCGAATGGTAGCCAGCCAATCATTGAGTAGTGTTCAAACACAATATAAAAGAAACCAGCCAATCAATAAGTACAGTTAGAACACATATATACCAACCCAGCTAATCAATGAGTGCTGTTAGAAGATGTATATATAACAAGCCAGCCAATTAAAATCCAGAATCCAGAAACCTAGAATTTGACGGCAGATAAGAACCATTCGCCCTCCTAGTCTGCCCCGTGTTACCTGTGTAATCCCAGTTTGTGCGTTCCGGGAGCGCGGTACGTTTCACCAGTTTAATGTTGTGACGGTGAAGACTTGCTGTGGGTTGCTTGCAGTCCCAATAAGGTGGCTTTTTGGTTATAATGTGTGGCATTTCGGCTGATTTCCATTAAATGTTTCCCCTTTAATTGGCTGGTATTTTGTTTGGTTTTTTAAGGATACGGGGGGTTTTTTAGCACTTAGACCCAAGGAAGCCATTGTGGAGTCAACATTTTTCTCCATTCCCTTCACATAAAACATTTACTTTAATAATTCTTACCGGAAGCAAAAATCTGACACACGTAACATGCGTCGGGTGTAAAAAGCCCTTTGTTATGTTAGGCGCCGGAGGACGTATGTTCTATTCCACCAGAGCTTAAAGAAATGTTTTGTGAACTGGGTACCCAGAAATTATTCCAAGCAAAAGGGTTTTTAGGGTTTTACTTGCCTAGAACTGGGATCTCTTAGCTGCAGAATCATTCGTTATGACATAACTCTCAGGATTTAATGCTGTGTCCACAAAATGCCGGTGTGGTCCCAATTTGGGTTCTGCCCCAACAAGGGCTGAAGATGCAAATTTCTCTATATCTGCTGAATATCTTCGCGTCCGTGGATTAAATCCGTCCCCTGCTCGAACAGGAGGATTGTGTTCAATCAATGTGAGATGTTAACATTTCACTGTGAAAGTTTCCAGAAATATCGTTGGCTTTATTCGTCTGTTCCGTGCCGCCGCTGTTTGATGTGTCCAGGGCTGTTTATGGGACGTGTGTATGAGACCGTTTTTGACAGAGGGATGCTTTGCAGAGCACCAAAGAATTTCTTTTAAATGCACAATAGTTTTTGGTTATGTGCTGGGCAGAATAAGGCAGTTGGTGAATAAAATCTTCGTGGAACAGATGGGTCAGACTGTGACTTAGTGGTCTGGGGATAGCATTTGTCTCCGAGCCAAACTCCTCTCCGCTCCTTGCGCATGTTTTAATTTGTGAAGTATATTCATTTTTGAAGCAGGGATCCCTGAACTATGTCATTTAGAGCGTGACTGATTCCAGGTGGCTGCATTTACAACTTGTGGGGTGTCACCTGGGGCAGTAGAAGCCGAACCGATGAACCCACATTTCCCGGTTGGCTTATCACTCTGGGACCGAATTGCTTGAACTGGACCATTTTGAATACCGGGACCTCTCTTCACATGCGGCAACCATTTTGGAGAGGCCGCTCCTGGAGTCACCATCATTCTGGATTTTCCTTAAGTTTTGGGGATAAATAGTATTATTTTGCTTCACTTCTGGACAATATGAACTGTGCCATAAATTGCGGATTCTCTGCATCGGAATCAATCTTTATCCTTTGTTTTACTGCTGATTTTTACTATCGGTGCCACCTTCACACCAGGACAAGCAACACATATTAAGCCTACACTGTGATTCACTACCAGACCCTTCCTAGGAAACCATGAAAAATGTATGCACAGAAAAACTCATCAGTTTCTTGTCAATAGCTGAAATAAATACTTTGGTTCTTAAAACAATAAACCATTTGTTGTGTAAATGCACGAGTTTAGGTATTGTAAGCAATTGAAATGAATACGGTGGTCATGTACCGATCATTAAGGGCCGATTCCAGATCCCCGCGTCCTATGGCCAACCCATCGAGATTTCGGGAAACAGACTTATACTGTTTGTTCACGCAAACTGCCACGGGGTCTGCGCAGTGGGGCGGTGGGCATTCCGTATGATGAGGGTGTTGGGCTGAGAATGGATGTGTTATGTAAAACGTATACATTTAGGAAAAGCTGAATTTGAGCGGCAAAATAAATAAACAGGTGCTTCCTTGAACTTGCCACGGCCATCCACGTGACGCATTTACTGATAAATAAACTGTGATTTTTTTTTCCACGTTGCTTATTTTCTTAATGTCCTGTGTAGAATTAGGTTTCAAACTAATGGCTCTGCGTATGTTTCTTCCAAACAAATACCTATTTCTGGAGTGTATGCGCAAGCGTCCCCTGGGACGCAACTACAAGGGGTCCTTGTGCGGCTTTTTTACCGTTTGTTTCAGCCTCCAAGAGAAATGTACCTGAATTATTCTGCTTTGTGCCATTACATGTATGATATTTAGTAACTTTACGTGTTTTTAAACATTATTATTGAGTTTCCCATCAAACGACCCCACATGGAACGTGTCCAGTCCAGTTCCGATCAAACTGCTGTTATATTAAAGATGACCAAGGAGATCTGGGCTCACAATATGGAGAGTTTTATTAAAAGACACCAGATTAAAAATGTTTACCAAGTTCACAAAACCCTATGTGATGGTTTAATCATGCGTGGCGAACCATCGCCTCCCATCAGTAATGGCAGTGATGGCGTTCCTCGGTATATCCAGGCGCTGGATATCTAGCCAAGAGTCAATCCAAAGGAACCACTTGGTTTCCCTTTGGCCAAAGACAGTACTTTCTGGAGCAGCTGCTCATTTTGGGATTGGAGTGAAAGGAGAAAGCAGGGAGTTCCCAGCTTTGGATACATGGAACCATTTGCAGGCACCCACATGGAGCGGGATTTATACAGCACTTGCAGTCCGATGTTTTATAAGCTTTATACTACGTCAGTGTAATAATGGTAAAATACCAAACATTCATTACTCTTACAAAGTCTAGGAACATTTTAATGCTGAATGCCCCGAATGACATTATTAGTAGCTGTCATAGAACGTTGGCATTTTAGCTGTAGAATTTGTGTTTTGTTTTTTTTTTAAATTTGGGCTGGTAAAGGGTAATTTTTTGTTTTTATTTCCGTTATGAAATAAAACGATTAATCATTTCAGCCACTGCACATATCCTCAGACCTTGGACGGGACAGACAGAATAATTTGGGTGCTACTCGTTGATGGCTGCATAGAAATAATGTGCTAATAGATCGGGTCTTCACCTCCCCGCAGATGTCTCTGGAACCATCGAGGGTAAATGTGCATTTTAAATCAACAGCAAATCTCATTTAATTCAAAGACAATGCGGGTTTGTGCTGGTTCAGTGCTACAATGTGCCAAACTTTGTAAACTCCCGATAACCTTGGCCCCCCTCATCTAATGCAGGAGTGTGAACGCTCTTGTCAAAGGTGGTGACAGTAATTGGCAGAAACATTCAAACAACAAGAGGGAACAAGCCCGCTGTGCGGACGTCATTAACCTGCTCAGTGCCACGACACAGGGATCCCACTGTTTTCCTGCAGTGTGGTGACAATGGGTCCTTTTGGGAAGACCTTGTTGGACTGGTCACTCAGGGCAAATACTGTTCCCTCCACTCATTTACCGCTCAAGGGTAAGTGTGTTAGACTAGAAAGCGCTAGTTCTTGATGTCTCGGTGGGTTTTTGTCCCTTCTTCTCGATCAACTATTATGGGTTTGAGGAACAGTTGAACTTGGACTTCATGGATTACGTCTTTTTCAGAGTGGGACTTTTCCATATTGAGTTCCAAAAGATTGCACGTCTTTAATATTGCACCCGGAATAAACACCATTTAGACCTAATTTTGTAATATTAAAATATTAGCAGAGAACTAGCCCATGATTGGCCAGGCCCTTTTGCCCGTGGCAGCCTCGTTCTACACATCCTTCCCAGATCTTCTCTTCCACCATAAACCTCTCTTTGTTTAATGTGGCGCTGGAGCGTACCCTCCAATTACCTCAAGCTGCCCCAACGTGATCTCTCACACCAATTGTGTTACATCCAGATGGGAGTTTATTGGTTTTGGCAGCAAGAACAGTTTCAGTGAACCGGCACAAAATCCCCAAATCTTCCAACCAAAAAAACATAGTAACTCAAAAATAAACAGAATCCTCTCACCCGATGCCAAATGTGACATCCAAGGGTCAATCAGAGGAGCCATGTATCCAAGACCATATACCGCTTGACAACAGAGGGACCCTACTTTACAAGACGCCACCTTTCAAAGACAAATTTCCTATTAGTTATGCATGGATGCCATATTCTTAATGCCTTAGATCTCCTGACGGAAATTATATGTGATGTTTTTCCGTATGTCCTTTGGTAGCGAGAATGTGAGAAAGGGCACTGAACTTTGTTTGACTCGCTTGTATAACAATGAGGAAACGGCACAAAACAGAAAACCAAACGCAGACCGATTTTTTTCTCGTAATTTCGCCTGGGTTCAAAAGTTCAGCATGCGTCGAACAGTAGAGCGCCGCGGGAGATGGGGGCGGGGGGCTGCCATTTCCAGAAAGTAGCTTTTCAATCGCGGACGCAAGGACTCTCTCTGAGAGAAAGCGCGAGGCATCAGTGCGACAGATGAGCGCTGGAGGAGGTTGGATAGCGGAACAGGGAGGGATTTAGAAGGCAATTCTAGGTTACAATGTCTCCAAAAGAGAATGTTAAAGGCTGGGAAGGCCTCAGGCTCTGGCGGGGTGAAAATAATTTATCCTTCTAGGGTTCCAATAAAACCCGCGGAAGAAGCAGACAGGATGGCGGGCTTTAGAAAACCAACTCAACTCTCGATGGTTTGACGTGGAACCAACCTGTGCTGGACTAACACTAGGTACACAACGAGGAGTATGGTTGAGTTTTGGGGAGATTAAGAGGAAAGAGTATTCAGGGGTAATTTTACACTGAGCAGATACTAACAAAGTGCTGTGAACACATTCCTGGGAGTATTAGCTCATCCACTAATACAAGGCGTAGGATGTTTATACATCTCATTATTGTGGGAATGTAGGCCAGACTGAAGAGGAGGAAGGTTCTCCTGGACTGGCTATCTTTTCCCGTATCTGACTCCTTTAGTAATCACTAGAACACAAGCCTTTTCAGCATAAAAAGAGCTAACTTTGGAAACCTTGTGCGGGCAGATGGCCACACCGGTATAAACCACCTGAGAATAGTCCCACATCATGCTCACAACGCAATCAAAGTATCAATTCCAAATATCAAGAGTAACTCAGTGTCTCACTACAGCATAAGTGGGCTTCCAATAACGCTACTTAGCAAGGGAGTCTTCCATTCAACCCCACCATGGGATGGGCTATATGATGAGGTGTAGTTTTCAGCTTGGAATGGTGAAGTGGTTTAGTCTCCTTCTTCGTATGGTTATGGGGTGCAGTCTCCAGCTTCGTATGGTTATGGAGTGCAGTCTCCAGCTTCGTATG
>VKOC01005457.1:0-19086 GCA_009364415.1 Spea multiplicata | reverse complement strand
ATATATATATTATATATATATTATATACATATATATATATGTGTGTAAAGGCAGGGGTGTGTGTGGTGAGGGCAGTGTATAAATGTGTATGTATGGACAGGCATATGTGTAGATATATATATAGATATATATACATATCTACACACATATATATATATATATTATATATATATATATATACACATATATATATTATATATGTGTGTGTGTGTGTGTGTGTGTAAGGGCAGTGCATGTATGTATATGTCAGCCAGCAAATCAACCAGCCAATCACCGGTAAGGTACATCGCTTGCCGTGACTGGCTGGTTGTTGTACGCTGGGTAGAGGGGTAGGCTTATACGGCGAGTATAGTCCAAACTCTATATTTGGACTGTAAAAGTTGGGGGTCGTCTTATACGCCCAGTCGTCTTATACGCCGGAATATACGGTAGATAAATCTAAAATGATGAACTTGAGTAAGAAAACAAAAAAATGCTAATTAAACCTTAAATGGTTGTATGTTGAGTAAATCCTCTATGGAAAAGGATTTCGGTGTTCTTGTTGACAAGACTATGCAGCTGTGCACAATATCAGGCAGCTGCTGCTAAGGCAACATGCTGGCTTGTATTAAAAGGGGATCAGAACATAATTTTGCCTCTTTACAAGCCATTGATAAGACCACACCTAGACCTCTAGGGAGGCTATGCTGGCTCTGCACAGCCTTTATAGCCTAAATGTTCCAGTTGGGAAAATCAGAGATCTCCCTTTTAACCAGCCTGTTGAGCAGCAGCTCAACGGGGGGGCTGGTCCCTCCAGGTATTGCAGTGTGGGGGGGGGGCTGCCGTCTCCCTGGACTTGCCGGACGGCCTAAGTGAGAATACGCTGCTCCAATTTGTATGCAGAAACATGCATTTCTACTCATTCATAATGGAATCTGACATTTTAAGGTTTGTTTTCACTTATGCTGTACCAAGAACAGCCCATGATCAGTGTACATAAAACCTTCCATGCTGTGAACACAGATGGTTTTATGCTTTATATGAGAATTTCCTTATGTTCCTCACCACAAAGGGTGTGTAATATAAAGAAATTGAATTACTTTTCTTGAATTTCTAGCTTTATTTTGCGTTCTAATTGCATTTTGTTATTTTCTTTCCATCTCCACAAATTACAAATGCTGAAAAGACTTTTACTTGCCGGCTTACCTTCTATCCTAACAATTCTTTCACCCCTTTATGGGAGGTACACATGCTATCAGTAAGGAATATTTGTCTAGATGTTTCAATAGATGTCCCGCCATAAATTGTGATTGGCTTCTTCTTTATGTAGGAGGGCAAGGGATATTAGCAACAGTACTAATAATGTATTCTTTTCAAGCAACCATCTTTATCCTACCACAGAAACGAAACAGGAAGATTATAGGTCTGTTTTATAGACAGATAGATATTAGATATTTTCTTTCAACTATTTTTGGTGAAAAACTGCCTTACAAACTTTATGGTTACGGTATCTTAATTCTAAAATTATTACGTAAACAATAAAAGTGGTTTCAAATGTATATTCCCTGTGTATTCATAAAGTAGGATATTCATTATTCACAAATTGTTCATACTAATTTTTGTACTGATTGATGTCTGTGAATGAAAAAGTCCTCATTTCTGATCACCACTAGAGAATAGGTTTTTATATTTTAGCTTTTCCTCTTCTGCTTTGTCTTGCATTCTGGTCTCCAGCATCCTGATTTCTTTTTTTACCAGTCGACTCATAGTTTGATCCAAATCCATGACTTTTGCAAAATCACTCTTTGCTTCTGTCTCATTCCAAACTTCTGCATTGGCTTTTCCTCGTAAGAAATATGCCTTCACCAAACCTGAGAAGAAAGGTCACAGAAGAGATGAATGCCAAAAAAATAATCATTAGTTATATCAAAACAGAAAATTGACTCTAAATTACAATTTGTAAAAAATAGCAGTCCAGGGACACCAATGGACCATTTTTGGCAGTTTCCTCAGGCGCCGAATGGGAAGGGACGCCCGGCTGCAATGCCCCTGCACCCTCTTCAGCTTCCAGAAATGGATGGTGTGCAATAAACATAGCCTCCCTTAGTTTAGGTAACTAAGAAGTCCCTTGGTTTAGTAACTAAGTCCATCAAGTCCATAATGCCTAGTATCAAAACAATGTATTTACCAGAACTACTAGCAAGTCATCATGTATAAAATCTTTATGGAGAGAACATAAATGGTTACTATTTATAAATGTCAATATTAGAGCACACCTTGGCATATCAAAATGTTTCAGGCTTCTATATCAATGATTTAGTGGATCTCATGAACAACCTTTTATTTACTCAGCACACTTTCAAGAAGGTATTTGTCAAATACTGGTACTTTAATTGGAGTCTTTTTGCTGGAATAGAGTCCTTGTGTTTTAACGTAGTGTTAATCTCGCAGCTCAGAATGGTAAAATATTATTTTGCTAATACATTGCTAATTTTGAAACTAACACTTTGTTCCTCTGAAAAATGCAAGAATTGTCAGTGGTTTAATGGAAAAAATAATTCTAGTAAAATAAAAATAAATAAAAAAGACAGGAGACTTCTAATAGCACGCTTGATATTGAAAATGATACTGACAAATACACCTGCCTCAACAAACTTAAAAAGCAAATGCATTTTGATAATTTGGTACATCAAAAATGGGGTAAATCGTGTGAAGTAGGTAAGGTAGCTGCCCAGGGTGAAAATGGAAAAGAGAGGAATAGCGCACACATGAAAAAAAATATTAAATATGGATGACGCAATATAATGAAAAGACAACATTCCACCCCAAACCGGCATCAGGAACGTGGAAAGGGAAATCGTATGAGGGAGTACTACATAAACTGGTATGGTTAAAACTATCACAGCAGAATGCACAATAGAAATCTGAAGCTACAGAGAACACAGGGAAAATGTGCACGGTGTTCTGAATCCGAGTAATGCAGAAAAGCAAACAGTCCGAGTGCTTGACCTTTGAAGGGAATTTACAGGAGAACATACAGAATGTTTTCCATCTGCAGTCGTCTCGCATCTCTTCCTGCCTCTATAATCTTTACACTGGCTAGCTTCCAACAACAGTGATACCTAATTGACAACAGTGATGTTTAGCACTCACTGTTTTCTTCCCAACACATGTTATTTTTCTTCTGCCGTACACACCACAATATAATGATAATGTTTACAGAAATAGACGTTTACTTGTTTTCTATTCCCACATGTGGTCAGTTTTTAACACAAGGGGAGAAATAGTCGCTTAACTCTGTTAAAATAGATTTGTCTGGGTCACGTCTCCATGCTAAAATTAACTTTGATGTGCCTCATATGATTTTTAGTATGTAATAAGCATAGCGGGATTTAACAGAAAGCCTCCCAAACAATATATAGACTATTTATACTCAATACTATCTACAATACTGTAAATTAATTTTAAAGATTGTATAGATAACAAATCAATACATAACCACAAGGGTACATGCAAAAATAGAGCTGTTAGCTAAGTCTGCTGTCCCAGTATTTGGATTTTCAGCTGGCACGCTGATAAACAGGTCAAGAGACCCAGAAGTGTTTGTGTGGTGGCTTTAGCTCAAGTGACATGAGTGCACCAATGAAATGAAGTTATGCGGTGCATGTTTTGTTGAATCTTTCTGGATCTTTGGCTTTGCCTTCTAAACACGTGCCTATGATTTTTAGAACCAAGCTGAAAAACTATGCTAGTGTAAGTCCAGAGGTGCCCATAAGGCAGGGCATAAGAAAAGAAAAAAACATGGTAGGGCATAGTGGGAGGGTGCTGAGCCAGTCAAGGCTATGTCCAACTCCTTCCCCACAAGAAATACTACTACTCAACTATGTGGAAAGAACATGAAATGACACATCTGACAACGAGGCCAAATCCACTCCAATACCTGGATGGTGCTGGATGAGATCGGTGGTGTGTTCCAATACCTCATAATACTCCTCCATTCGCAGCAAGCACTGGCAGTAGTTCAGAATTAAAGTGTTTATCATCTTCTCTAGTTTCATCCAAGGTACTTCCCAAGGCTTTTCCTAAGCAGAAATATTAGAGGTTCATGTGTGGCAATAAATCCGATTTTTACGTATGGCAGCCAGTTATGGGGCACAAAGCATTCTGCACTAAATTCATATTAATGTGACTACCTGTCATAGCAGTGCTTTTTCAAGAACAAAATGTCTTAAGCTGCTCGCACTTATCAATTATGCCAATTAAGAAGCCATAATAGAATATCACTTATTCATTTGATTAAAGGTGACTTACTGAAATGTATGTATATATAATATATATATATATATATATATATTTATTTATTTTTTTTATTGAGCGCTAAAATTATTCCATTGTAGTGGGATGTAACATGTGTTTTTATTCAATGTTAACATCACTTTAGATTCTGCGTCAGTTAAGTGGTACACCATTATGTAGAAAGATAATGCCAGCGCTCAATATAAACAAAAGAACAACAGATAGTATTGTACATCTCTTAAAGTACTTAAATCAAAGATTAAAAAATACAACTGACACTTCATCTGCAGGACCTAGGCTCTACAAATGCAGAAAAAAACAGTGTCAGCTAGACACTGATAAAATATGTTTATCGCTGGTACTTATCTGCAGTGCTACTTTATCCCTGGGAGCCAGCGGATATATTATCAATTAGCTATGAACTCTGTACCAGAGCTTTGCTTTGAAATGCGTATTTCTTTCTGTTTCTTTCTGTTTCCCTTACATACTTGGTTTGAAAAGTAAAAGCTGCAAGACTTTATCTTATAGTATTTTGGTAAATTGCACAATTTTTAAACCCAAAACAACAATTTTGTCAATGTGTGCATATGTGAACTGATGTGTGATCTATCTTAACCAACACTTGGTCTGGGAAGTTTGGTGGTGGAGGCAAAGGTGTCACCCAGACAATACATGTTGACAAGCAAAGGTAATACTGATCCTTAGGAAATATTTCCCAGCACAAAACATAGAGAAGTAATAATTGGCATAGGCAGGGACCTTGGGGCATTCTACGACTGAAGAATATGTGTTAGTAGGGGTAAGGACAAGCCGGCTGTAGAATGTACCTTTGTCTGGATATTTTTCAGACAGATGACAGCTTCTCTGTATTTGTTGGTTGCATCTTCATAGCGTCCAAGCTTGAACAGCCGATTACCTTCCCCATGTAGCACAGGAACAGCCTTCAACTTTTCATCATCACTGAGAGCCCATGTCTCTCTTTTGTACATACTGGGGGATTCAACCTGTTAGTGATACAGTGGGATATGAAGATTATGTTTCTGTACTTGTGTAATGAGTTGGTGCACATTTAGGTGCTATGGACAACTGGATTATGAATTCTGTAGGGTACATTTGCCATAACTGAAAAAGTATGAGTGTATGTCATATGCTTTATATAAATCAATACAGCGGTTATGCCGTTTTTTGAGTTGAAATAGCCTACATGTGTATCTTACCTTTAAAAGTTCAATCACAAATATGAGAGGCTGAGGTTCTTTTTGAAGTTCATCTAGGTCTTCGTAGCCTAACGTATGATAAGCAAACATATTTGCCAGACCACAGGTGTGCATGTGCCAGTCTGTCGGGTCTTTTCCTTCCGCAATGCGTCGCAAGCTCTTGGACACAAGTGGGTATAAGCCAGTGTGCTAATAAGAATATGCCAACAAAAGTGTCAAAAATGAAAGTCACTGGAGAGAAACCATCTACATTTTAGATTCATATGATTAAAAACAGATAAAGACCACAAAACAGAATGTTTTTTCAACAGATTGGGCAAACCAAATTGCAAGCAGATGAGCACATGAAACAATATTTTACTGTACATTATCTATCTATCTATCTATCTATTTCTCTCTCTCTATATATATATATATATATATATATATATATATATATACAGTACATGCATGCATGTGGTACTGTACTGTGAATAGAGTGTAAATGTCTGCAAATATGGGACAGAGAGACAGATAAGAAACAATTATTGGACCTAAGTGGAAACAGAAATCGTTTATCTACTTCTGCTATTGCATTCCTTGTAAGCATGCGTTGCTCTTATAGTCTCTCAGTGATTACTGGTGGCTGAAGAATGTGGATGCCTGACTACTATTTGATCTCACATGAATATCTTATCAGATACTCAAGAGTTCTTCAAACCTGGAGTTGTGCAGAGATCATTCCAGAGTTGATAACTGTTATTAAATGTAGACGATTATCAGCTCTATGATTTCAAAACTTTGGGCACTAAATACAGAGAATTCATCCTTAACACTGGGGAATGGTCTACATCTTGCACCCAGATACGTTCAATGTCAAATCTATAGAGAAATGTAATTGGGGGGAAAAATGAATTCTTGCAGCCACCCTGTCTAAACCAGTTCATAGGGTCATGTAGGACCCCAAATATTAGTACCAATAAGAGCCTAAATTCTAATTTGAACCTCCAAAAGTCCAACATTCCATTGTTCTTTATATACATGAAACCAAACATGATATTTTCAAGCAAATACTATTTGTACATTTTCGTCAAACACTGTTTGCAGCAGAAAATGAGTGCATTGTGGATATTATTGATGTATAAGAACAACCAAAATTAGAAAATCATTTCGGAAGTGGCTGTCACTGACATTGCTTTTAGCTGCTATCAGAAAAGCTACAGTAAATTAATGTGTTAAAACATAGAATTTTGAAATGGGTTCAGTATACGTTTTTTCCACTGATCTCTAGGATCATTTTTTACAGAAATCACAAGCAATGCAATACTCGAATTAAACAAGATGCAAATATCTGCAGTAAATGTCAATGTGTCTCTGAAGGCGATGATATGAATAACTTGCACCACTAGACAAGCATAATTAAACTTCCCATCAAAGTCAACTGCTTTTAGAAGCACTTACAAAGGAAAATAATAGTAAAGGCTGATTGTGGAGCAAAATACAAGAACTAATTCTTGTAATAAGAGAGCCATAAGCGTCACTTAGTGAAGCATAACAAAGAAAAGGTGTAATTATTACAGCCTACAAACAAAAGTGCAATTTTCAAAAGGAATCAAGAACTGTATGTATTTGCCCAAGGTGTAGTATAACGGTTGAAACTCAGATCATATTGACAATACCGTAATATAGATTAGGCAGTACCAGAACGCGCAATACAATAAGGTATCAATTGCATTTTTTTAATGTGTGGCCTATGACATACTTATCTTCATAAACATATTTTTCGTGGTAGTATAGCTGTGTAGACAGTGGGGTACCTAGTGTTGTGTACTTAGTAGGTTAGTATAGGTGACACGGTAGCTGGAAAGCATATTTGTCCTCTCCCAGTCAAACTGTGGACCACATGAGGCAGAGACATCCTCCGATGACATACGACGGCCCTTGGGTGAAGCTACATATGACTCAAAATAAGGTCACACTTTTGTGCCTCTTCAGCAATATGTGGCTTCCGTATGGGACGTTCCACACCATTTGCAGCTTACATTCTTAAGCAGTAATCACTGTAGTCTTCTGAGCTCCAGGAGGCTTCCAGGTCGCGAGGCCAGAAGTAAGAGAGTTCCAGAGTATAATGGGTATGTGAGTATTTGTGCCAAACATCAAGATAATTAATCTATATGTGGGATAGGTCCCAGCAACACTTAATATGCCACCAAATCATCCACAGGATCAACCATAGAAGAAACATCTACAGGCTATAAACTTTCTAGAATTCTAGATCCACTAGTAACAAGAGAGGTTTCACTCCTTGTGGGAAGAGGCACAAGATAGAGATTTATTGATAGTGTTATCAGACTCATTATCTTTCCTTGTTAATTGATAGAGCATTCACTTGTGTAATTTATCAAATTAATGATAGTCATTAGCCCCTGCAAAAGAGTTTTGGATATTTAATAAAGCTTCTTCCTCTTACTGGTGTACATTCTTTAACTACTAATGAAACAAGGAGATTGGTTTATTGAATTCTATCAATCTTTCATCCTCAATAATATGTTAATAGATTTTAAATGAAAATATTTCTTCTTACTTACTTATTACTCACTTCTATAACATTTAATATAGAGGTGCAACAATAACACGTGTTGTTTTGAGATTATCAATGTTTATTTGAGATTATCAACCTTATCAATGATGTCTACCCAAATTACTTTAATATTGGGATCACAATGATATGGTAAATATCATAAAATGCTTTTGTATATGGTCACATTTATGCATTAGGCTTAGGGATGGACAAAGTTTCTGTACCCAAACACCACTGTTCACAACAAGTCTTGTGGAAGTCGCTGGTACCTATGGAGTATTTACTTAAATGTTCTCCAAAAGACCATTTGATGCCTTCCACTGCCTAGGAGTTTATTAATTAAAGTGGAAGTTTTCATAGTTGTGGATTCAACTAATCACCCTAATCATGCATTATGTAGGTCCAGACTGAGTAATAGTCTCCTGCAACGAGAAAACTTTGGCTGTATATAATACATAATGAAATCAATGCTACACCGATCAGCCATAACATGATGACCACCTGCCTAATATTGTGTAGGTCCCCCTTTTGCTGCCAAACCATCCCTGACCAGTCGAAGCATGAACTCCACTGGCCTCTGAAAGTGTGCTGTAGTATCTGACACCAAGATGTTAGCAGCAGATCCTTTAAGTCCTTTTAAGTTGCGAGGTGGGGCCCATAAGGAAGCATCCTGGTGCCATGTGTTCTCTAGGTAAGTGACGCACCCGACCATCAATGTGATGTAAAAGAAAACGTGATTCATCAGACCAGGCCACCCTCTTCCATTGCTCCGAGGTCCAGTTCTTATGCTCACTTGCCCATTGTAGTCGCTTTTGGCAGTGGACAAGGAGTCAAAATAGGCACCCTCACAGGTTTGCAGCTACGTAGGCCTGTATGCAACCAACTGCGATGCACTGTGTGTTCAGAACCAGCATTAGCTTTTTCAGCAATTTTTTTGAGCTACAGTAGTTCGTCTGTTGGATTTGAGCACACAGGCCAGCCTTCGCCCCAGCGTGCATCACCGAGCCTTGGCCATTTTTCCTGCTTCTAACACATCAACTTTGAGGACGAAATGTTCACTTGCTGCCTAATACATCCCACCAGTTGAAATGATAATAAGATTGTAACGGAGCTGGCTAGTCCGACCGACTGCCTCCGTTTCCTTGTGCTCCCTTAGCCTGGGACACCACACTTTCCCCGGTTCCCCAGTCACTCGCCGAGACTCAGTGTAGGGGAAAACCAAACGAAGACTGATTTATTTTAGACACACAGAGCTGGATATATCCAGCAAAACACACATTTACATAAAACAAGATATTGGGACACAAACAACCCCCTTAATCTGCCTCCCAGAGACAACAGGGGCAGTAACGGGATTAACAACACAATAGGTGGGGGAGACTGATTTATATAACATTACTAAAACAATGGAGGTCACTCCCTGGTGGCAGACCCTGGCTGTCTGCTGGAGATAATCCCCTCAGCCAGTGATGAGAAGATACTGCTGGGGGTAGCCACAGAAGTCTCTACAAACCCAGGGCCCATAGTCAATAGGGAGGAGGCTGGCAGTCAGGCTTCTCCAGTGGCCCCAGTGATGGAGGCTTCCGTCACAATTCTTCCCCCTTCGAATTGGACTGACATAGGATGAGACCCCAAACGGGTTGACTCCGTAGTCAGTCAGTTTATTCGGCCCATTAATGCCCTCACAAAATTGGTGCTCCTGCTGCTGCTGGGGAGATGGGCCGGCTGCGCCATCTTCCGGGTACCGCTGGGGAGTGATGTCTCCTGCATCCCCTCCCTGGTGCTCCTGCTGCCGTTGAGGAGGGAGTTCAGGTTGATCCGGTCCTGGAATTAGGTTCTGCCGCTGGGGAGATGGACCGGCTGTTCCACCTCCCTGCTTCTGCTGGGGAGGTAGGTCGGCTGCTGGATCTCCCTGAATTCCTGCAGCTTTGGTAGGTGCTGGGCAGAGGCCAGCGATGCTCTGTCCGGTTGCCAGCGCTTCAGCTGGGGTTAGGGGATCTTGTTGGTCGGCCTGCCGCTGGGGAGGGAGGACCGGTTCCTCTGCTCCCGGACATGTGAGCTGCCGCTGGGGAGAAGGGCCGGGTGCCGCATCTCCCTGGATCCTTGTAGTCACTGCAGGTGTGGGGCAGAAGCCAGCAGCGCTCTGTCCTGTTGCTAGCTCTTCAGCTGGGTGGGTGCTAGTGGAGACCGCAGTCCCATCCACTACACCCTGAAAACTTTCTTCCTTTGCCTGGGAAGGAAAGCCAATTGCAAGCCCTCCCGGACCAACATCCTCAGATGTAAAATCAGTTAGATCCACAATCTCTGGATCTGGTTGTGGTGTAAAGTCGCGCAGCTCCAGTATGGGATCTGGATTAGCTGCCCAGTATCCCTCTGACTCAGGGGTGGAGACCGCAGTCCCATCCACCCCGGCTGGGTCAACATCCTCAGCCGACCACTCAATCACATCCACAAAATCCACACAATCCCTGGACACTGGGACATTCTGTTGAACGCGTTCGAACAGTTTTTTATACGCCTTCTCCAGTTCCCACTCCTGTGTAATTAAAAACTCTAAATCACCTCTGAGTCCCAGTGCATCTGGGAGGTCCCACTCCCTGAAATCCCGGATGTCCTCGATCCGCCACTCCGCTGTACTGCCGAAGTCCGGATCCTCCTGCAGACTATCCCATAATAATCCAGGGCCACCGCAGTCATAGTCCTCTGGAGAACAATCTTTCGCAGCTCCCCAATATGCTTGCTCTGTATACCACTGCAGATCCCTATAGTGATCTTCCAGCTCTACCTCCTGCTGGACCAGCTTGTCCAATTCGGATACCCATTGCTCCTGGGGTTGTTGTCCCAGGAATGGCATCCGTAGTTCCCGCTGGTCTCTAATCTTTTGTTCGGAGCTTGGAAGACACTGACCCCGGCGTATAACAGCCCTCTGCCATACTGAACGTCGAACCACTTGCCTCAGGTTCTGGTATTGTTCTGTAGGCAGGGCAGTGGTGTAGCAGGAGAGGATGACCCGCAGCAGCCCCTGGAATTCTGATACCACATCCATGTCCTCGTCAAGGCGACCGAAGTCTGCCGTCCTGTCGGTCAATCCCGGTAGAAAGTAAGTGTCCCTCAGACTAAGAAGAATTCCCGCCGCTTGCCACCAATGTAACGGAGCTGGCTAGTCCGACCGACTACCTCCGCTGTCTTGTGCTCCCTTAGCCTGGGACAACACACTTTCCCCGGTTCCCCAGTCACTAGCCGAGACTCAGTGTAGGGTAAAACCAAACGAAGACTGATTTATTTCTCACACACAGAGCTGGATATATCCAGCAAAACACACATTTACATAAAACAAGATATTGGGATACAAACAACCCCCTTAATCTGCCTCCCAGAGACAACAGGGGCAGTAACGGGATTAACAACACAATAGGTGGGGGAGACTGATTTATATAACATTACTAAAACAATGGAGGTCACTCCCTGGTGGCAGACCCTGGCTGTCTGCTGGAGATAATCCCCTCAGCCAGTGATGAGAAGATACTGCTTTGGGGTAGCCACAGAAGTCTCTACAAACCCAGGGCCCATAGTCAATAGGGAGGAGGCTGGCAGTCAGGCTTCTCCAGTGGCCCCAGTGATGGAGGCCTCCGTCACAAAGATTATCAGTGTTTTTCACTTCACCTGTCAGTGGTCATAATATTATGGCTAATGGTGTATTTCTTAAAACTGTGGGTCCCTATATGGGCCCCCACTCATCTTCTCACAGGGTAGGTCAACATAATGCATCGTGAGGTTAGGGTTGAAAACCCAATTCTCCTGCAAATACCTCCTTTATTAAAAACCAGCCTAGTCTAAGAATAGATAAGGAATATTTAAGGTGTAAGTAATAAGCACATTTAATGGCACAAACATTAAATCAGGAATTTTCGTTACAGAATGATTTTACGGTTGTTTCTACTAGCAATACCTAAAAATACGAAAGTGTAGAATTAGCTTATGTAGAAGTCATTCTTTAACATTAGATTATTGTGACTCTTTTGTAAAACATTGTTGTGATTGTATCAGTTATTAATATAAATTATTGTAATTATTAATTACTTGTGTGCGACTCTTAATTTTCTATACAAAATAAAAATGGAAGAGTGCTAATAACATATTATTATCTCATGTAATAAAAGCCATCTTTCACAAGTCACAATTCCAGTAGCCAGTCTCTAGATACAATATATTAGCTGAATAATGTGTGAGAGAAAGAATACCATAGTGAATTATTGTAAACACCAGGCAGTAGCTTCAAGACTTAACATTTATTATCTCCTTCTGAGGAGCACAAATAAATTTAGTAACACATAGAGAATGATTTACGTTAACAAATGGGCAATGAGTTTCCCTATAAAAAATAAATGAGTCAACGTAAAACTTCTAAAAAAGTGCTATTACCCGACCTTGAATGTTTCTTTCGTCAATTGTGTATAGAATGTTGGACAATAAATGCTGTGTAAAATAAAGATTATAACAAAGGTGAAAGTCAGCTTCCGCCAGCGTGCTAGATTTAAGGTTTAACAAGGCCATATACCTACAAAATAAACCTTCAATCAAAATGGATTTTTATGGGGAGGAATAATCTTGCATATCCGATCAAAGAGGATGCCTCTAAAGGGCAGAGTCTCGTTTTTTTTGTTTCTTTTTAAGGGAAGATGCTTAAACTAAATAGAGACTGTTTGGTTCACAAGGCAATTCTGAGTTTTGTTTTACTTCTCAACATGTTTATGTCAGCTGAAGCCAGTTCCGCAGTTATAATTCTGCTCCAAATGATACACTACAAGGACTAAAGAAGGGTTTTAATGCATGAAGTAAACATGTCAGAGATGAAATACCATCAGAGATATAGCTATTTCAAAAGCTCCAGGGAAACATAAACTCATTTCGGATGTCAATGTATTATTCATTGTGACTTGTATGGTTTCTGAGATTCTAGCGCATGGGAGCTCCGTTTTCTCGGAGGCTCCGGCTGATCCTTTTACACGTGCACAATTTGCACCCTGCAGGTTGCCAGCAGAGGATAGGGCAATCGCAACCATATGTTCTGCGTCTAATCTTCACAATCATTCGAGGACTATTCTAGGACTATTGTAATCCTCTTTTGGAAACCATAAGCCTGCAGTTGAATAAATATTGAAAATGGCCTCAAATCAGAACCTGATCATACACAAGATTCAGTGAAACCCTAAATGGGTTATATATAATATATTTTCCATTCACAGAAAAAATCGTGACTCTGTAAAATTTGCTTTAAGGCTTAAGAAGATCCCAAAGATTAGGAATTTGTCAACAGCTAACCTATCAAAGCCAAATGGCTTGTAGTTTCAATTAAGTATAACTTTCTTGTTTGCTATACAAAATACTACGCATTTTTTTTGTTATATAGATAAGAAGTTTTTTTAACGGTGTCTGCATGATCTTATTACATTTAAATACAACTAGTGAGGAGGTTTAAGTTAAAATGCTAAAAGAATTGATGTCTTAGAATGATATGTAAATGGTGAACTTTAAAAGGCTTTTATTTCTACGAATCTGCATTGTAGATTTATTAATAGACTAACACTGAACCTTTACCGAAATGAAAAAATTCTGTAGAAAAAGAAGTCCCTGGTAACAATTAAAAGAAAGGATAAATACCACAGAGACCTAAGTCCTCATTTTTTATTCATGGAAAAACTTGCAAATCCTTACTATTGTTTTACTTAAACATGACATTATTGTTAAATTCTCACTAAGTCATACTATTATAGTACATGAATGCCCCTACTTCTATGGGCAGATGGCTGTAAAGGGTGTCTGACATTAGAGGAACTCACTTCTACAAGGCAGATCACACTCATATTATAAAAGAATATTAGGATCATTTAAAATTTGATTTTTCACACATTTCCTGAAAATATATCCAGATTATATCATGTTCTGTTGGTAGATTAGCAGTAATAGAATATAACTCTTCAGACTCATACAGGCTCATCATTCACTGGATACCTGTGTACCTCTTGTAGCATCAATGGTTGGCTTGCTAAGAAAAGTACTCTTTTCTTACCTCAAAGGGTCTTCTCCCTCTGGTTACTGTGACAACCAGCTGCTACACTCTATGAGGAAATTCTAAACCCAAAGTCAAGAATCAGGCCAAAGAATGAGATTAGACAAGGTAAATAAAAAACCCCCTGAGTTTAGAGAAGGAAAAGATAAAATGAGGGTAACGGACAAGCTAAGGTCGGGTAATAAAGCCCCCCAAAAATCACCAAAACAGGTTCACTACATGGGCCTGGGAAAAAAACAGGCCTGGGAACCAGGTGAGACTGACAGCCTTGTATTTTGTATATCTATGATCAAAATAATCCAGCAGGTTAGAAGAACAATGCTTTCTTCACTCTGCATAAGTCTAGCAGTACAATGTGCTCTGAAAACCTCAAGCGAGAGAGAACAGATGATTTTTCCATTAGTGCAGCACGTCACACCCCAGCATTGTATCTAAACCGTGTATGTCTGAGAGGCATATACAGCCTAAACACTGGTGAATAAGCTCTGGACACCCAGTATCTGTACTTGGTAGCCTGGAGCTCAATGCTGTGGGGTCATGCAGCACCTGTAACTCCGCCTACTTTAGGTCCCACCCTTTTTCCCCTGAATATATATGAATATATATATATATTATATATGAATATATTATGTCACATTCCAGTAGTCTCAGACCTGTAGAGACCACAAGCGTGAAGGAGAGTAGGGATCTTGCCTGTCCATTTCGTAGGGCAGTGGGGCCTTGCAAAAATTATTCTTGTCACCTGGCCCAAAACCTGGATGACCTTAAAGAAAATCAGCGTTGCTCCAGTAAGTCCCATCACTGACTTCCTAGAGACTCAGCAACTGAGATAGCACCATCTTTGAAAAGTAATTGTATTAAGAAGAGTTTGTACCTTGGTCAAAACTTCCTTTGCAAATTAAGTACTAGGTTTTATCTATTCCGATTTGCCGCACTTTTTTCAGTCCTCTTCAAAGAATCATGCTTTTTGAAGCTATTTCATTATAATCGTACCTTCCACATTTCAAAATGAAATTCATATAATATATGAAAAAGTGTTATAAATATGTATTAGAAATATTAAAATACTATACCAAAGGCTGTTCTTTTATGTAAATTTTACATGTGGAGTTACACCTTTAACCCAATAAGTTTAGGAGAAACTTAAAGGTATCCATGGCTTGATCACCGGTTTTCAAGCAGGGATTTCCAGCATGGCTAAGAAATAGGATAAACAATATAGAGAAAGTCCATAAGACGAGGTTTTTTGCAGAGCAAATGCTCTACACGCTGCCCGGACTATGCACCGGGGACTCAGAAGCACCGGTAAGTTTGGAGGAGGGAGGGGGAGGGAGTGTTAAATGGGGGCCATAAGGCATTTCTGGAGGCATAGTGCTCTATGAAATGCCCTTTAACCCCCTTAATGCCACTCTGCCTCCAGAAATGCCTTTTAACCCTCTATACGTCACTCTGCCTCCAGAAATGCCCTATACCTCCCTATATGCCACTCTGCCTCCTGAAATGCCTTATACCTCCCTATATGCCACTCTGCCCAATAATATGCCTTTTAACCCCCTAAATGCCAGAGTGGCATATAGGAGTATAAGGCAATTCTGGAGGCAGAGTGGCACATAGGGGGTCAAAAGGCATATCATGGGGCACAGTGGCATTTAGAGGTGTTAAAAAGCATATTATGGGGACAGTGGCATATATGGGGTATAAGGCATTTCTGGGACATAGTGGCAAGCCTGGGGCAGATGTGCATAACTGGGGGGGGCAGTGTTGAAAAAAAAGAAAATAAATAGCTTTTTTTTAAAAAAATAGTTTACATGAATTAACATTTACTGGTAAAACTTTTTCCTATAGGGTTGTTTTATATTCAGGCTTTTTCTTTTTTTCTAAATTAATATACAGATTTGGGTCATCTTATAATCAGGGTCGTCTTATAATCGAGCAAATACGGTAATTGCAACCAAGTGTAAAACACAACGCATAAATGCTTGTCAAAATTCCTATTAGGCTAAAAAGACTAACAATCAGTCAAAATAATGATCATAACTGGCTCTTGATGTCTTCCATTGCCTTCCAATGAAAAGTTACTTTTGAAGGCTTAAATGGCAAACAGCCTAGGCAACTTCACTGGGACAAGTTCTGCCATCAATTAAAGAGGCATGCATGTGCTTTGGGGGGCAGTTAAGCCCCCAAAATGGATGATCTTTCTGTTCTTTACTTCAACCCTCTAAATTTTAAGTACAACACTTACTGTGACATCACACCAAAATTCAGCCACTTCCCCAATCCTCATAGATGTGAGCAGGATCTCCCAAACCTCAAGCTTAAACATATTTCCAATGATGATTTCCATCGGGATTCCAACTTTCTTGCTGTCATCAAGAACAGTTCCTTCATCGTCACACTTTATTGTACGAAAATGAAAGGTAACCTAAGTAAAATAAGACAACTATGAAATCGCTAATTTAATACAATGTAAGCTCTGACATTTATCATCATCGAATGATATCAGAGCATCACAGTTTTCTCAACAATATATTATTGTTAATGCAATTTAGAATAGCTTTACCTTCTGATAATTAATGGTTTCCATAAGGAGCATTATAATAACCATTTGGCTGCCACCATTTCAAAGTTCCTGCATTCAAATAAGGGTTAACATTTGAAGCAGAGCAACTTCATTTATAAACTTCCCAGGTATGAATATATTGGCAGAGGGCAGGGAATGCTTGAGGATTACAAATGGACTGGTTCATATCTATTATGGGACTCAGGTAAAAAATAAGAAGACCCACGGTTCTAATAGCGTGTCCATTGTGACAAATATAACCCAGATATGTTGCTCTAAAGGGAAACGTACAATGGTTGTATTCCTTTTCATTGTAAGCCACAGCTAGGAACACCAAAGTGTTCTGACAGGTGAGGATTGTTTCCCGTATCTCACTATCTGGTGCACGGTAATGATTAAGGTCCTGCGGTGATTTACTGTACTTCTAAGTGCATGTGGCATTTGTAAGATTATACAGTTGGGAACCATAATCCTCGCATCCAATGTTCTGCTCCTGGCAATTACTCTTGCTCTACAGCGGAATCATTTTATATTTCTTATCTGTGTCTTTGGGAACATTCTGCCAGATTACTTTAGCTCTTTCGGTCCGATAAGAAAAGCTCTTTATTTCAGCAAGTCTCATAAACCTTTACATTTATGGAATCAGTTAATTATGTCTTTATATGTGTTGGTTTTATTTTAATATCCTATATATCAAAGTTTAGTCCTTTGAACAAATAGCAATTTGTTCCAATTATTGCATATGAAATATAAATGACATATGGCAAACACGATTCCAGAATATATACACAAATTGTATGTGTATATATATATATAAAAAATAGATTTTTTTTTAAATTCCCTTCACACTCCTATAGAAGTGCTCCCAGCTTGCCAAAAGGCACATACAACTAGTACCTATATATATTATTTGCATAGAGAAATGGACACACCTATACCAGCTGTGTACCAGAACATACTAAAACAATATACTAATGCACACTCATGGTAGTTTAAAATGTTCCTCCATCTCGTTATTGCCAAATTTTGTAAATTGTAGCTTCAATGCTATTCTGTGGATTTAATTAGTCTTATTACAAAACAAGAAACACAGCTATCCTACCATCTGCTGCGATGCCTAATCCTGCAGCTGCATACAGGATTACTAAAACTGATCACGGGGTGCGTAATACGGAAAGATAGTTAAACGGACAGATGATTTATGAACACCTACATTGTTGAGATTTTTGGGGGGTTTGCTACTTAGGTTCAAATTGATTAGATTCTAAAAGTAAACAACTGGATTATTTTAAATAATATTTAAAAATATAGGAATCTCACAAGTAATAATCAATCCGTCCACATACTGATTTATTTTTTGTATGTATTTTTCATGCTGTTGAGAAACATATATAAAGGGCAACTCTATGGAATGAAAGGGAATCTTTTGTCAACCCCACAGCGTGTAGCTTAACTCAACTAATTTATCACAACAGCCTATGGCTTGTATTTATTAGTTTATCAATATTTGCTATGGATTTGGAGATATTTAGTTTATAACTTAACTTTATGAAAGCTATGATTGGTTAGGTGACATTTTTTCCTTTACTCCTCATGCCACCCATTCAAAGTTTGCCTAAATAAACTATATGTCAAGAACACTGTTGGTTGTAGAAATCACCATCCGGATCCTATCAACAGGAAAAAAAAAGGTTTACAGGTGTTTTTCTAATACTTTTGTGTTTTGCATTAGCAACATATTTAAATTACATGCAATTTGGGCCTATGTGGCAATTTTTTATAGAATTATATACAGTATAAACTACCATGCAAAATGTTGGGGTCATTTAGCTGTTTTCATGGAAAACAAGGTAATTCCTAGCTATGCTAACATAATTGCCAAAGACGATCTAGTGATCTTAAGCTTGGACTCCCTAAAACAGCATGCCATTGAAACTCAGGAGTGATGGTTGTTGACAAAAGGCCTCTGAATGCCTATGAAGATATTCCAACTGGTCATTAATTGTATTAATAATGATGACATAGAATTTTCACGATGTAGAGACTCTGACCCTAATTTGTCTTTGATTCGGGATAGCCCTATGCTTATCCCATGTATGTTCCCTCACTGTATTTGCCTCTACCACTCCTGATGGGTGGCTGTTCCATAATTAAAATAAAACACCCTTGCATTACATCTAAACCACTGACACGCCAGTCTTAGACTATCTAAACCACTGACACGCCAGTCTTAGACTATGTCCTTGTGTTGTAACATAGACAGATAGATGGACAGACAAGCAGACCAGTATAAAGAAAACAAGTGAAATAATTACAAAGAATAGCTCCCAGGAATATTATACTCATACCGTGCTATTCTTAACGTTAGAGGAAGATTATATTTTAGTATTTATATCTTAAATTA